>JARYGA010027926.1:0-27116 GCA_030545235.1 Helianthus tuberosus | reverse complement strand
TTCTTATTATAAATCATGATGGGCTAAAGCCCTTAAAGTATTGAAGCATGACTCAGTAACATCCTTTGATAACATGGTACTTTTATTATAAAAAGGGTTTTCTAAGATGGTTAAAACATAAACTGGCAGGGTTGAAATTTTAAACTGGCAATTAATGGTCTTATGGCCTAAGGGAACCTTAGTCCGGGTTATCCCGTTTTGATGAATTGATAGGGAGTTTGTAGGACTGGTTGTAATCCACCTTAAGTTAATTTGACGGTTTAAATTTCATAAAATCTATCACCTTATTTTGACGGTTTAATGTTTTGTAAAACTACCATATACGATCCTCCTCGTTATGGTATCAGAGCCATGGAATCAAAGGAAGTTATTGTATGTCTTGTTTCAATACTTTAATTTTATTCATGTTTAATTTATTTAGGAAAAAGAGTACTATTAAAAATAGTACAAATGAGGAATATGATATACCTCAAGATCTTGATCTACTTAATAAATGGACCATACCTCATATAAATCCAAGGGTTATATACCAAATTGGGAGTTTTGATAATTTAATAAATAAACATGTGGTTAAAACCACTGAAGAATCAGTTTCTATAAAGGATGAAGAAATGATAATAAAACTTTTGAATATGTCTGATATAAACAGACATAAAAAAGACTTTAATTTTATGCATATTGGTTTAGTTCAAGTTGCTTTTAAACCTTTAACATTAAAAGGTTTACCAGAAAGTTTTATAGCTGTGTTACGAGATGCTCGTAACCTAAACTGGAAACAATCATTAATGGGTATTATAGAAACCAGTCTGGCACATGGTCCAGTTTATTTTAATGTTTATCCTGATGTTCATTTATCTTTAACTGATCAAAATATTGATGATGCTTTAACTTTATATGTTAAAACACATGGTTATAATTATGCTGAGGGATCTGAAGTTATATGTATTTGTTATAGAATATATTATAGATTACTCACTACTATGAATGCTAGATGTAAAAGGATTGATAAATCTAGTGAAGAAACTATTTTGATAGAGACAAATTATGGAAAATCTAATATTTCCATAAGAAGACCAGTTAAATGGGAAGAAATAACCTTTCCAGAAAATTGGGTTATTAATAGGGCTGTGAAAATACCACCACAAATAAATCATAAGTTAAGGAGGTTAATAGAAACTCCTGACGGAAATATAGAAATAGAATTTGAAGAAGAGAGAAAAGATAAAAGGCTTTTGAAATCTATTTCTGCTAGATCATATATTTCACCTCTAGATTATAAAGTTGATTTACCAGAATCATCTAGAGGCTCTACTTCTCAAATAAGAAATAGTAGGATAAAAAATTTAAATGTTGATAATAATTTAGTTTCAGGTATTTATCAACCTGTTAGTGAGGAAGATACTTTCTCACAAATGAGTTTTAATCTATAATGAATAAAGAGAAATTTGATTTTAGTCCTGGATCTGTCACAAGACAGAAAATATGTGAAAAATATAGACATCCTATTTGGCAACCATTTAAAGATTGGTTCTTAGAGTCATACTCTAGAGAAAAAAGATTTGAAATAGGAAAAGAATTTTATAAAGATTTAAATGATGTCCAAGAAATTATAGAATTTCCTGTTTGGTTTATAAATAAATATTCTTTGAAATATATTTCAGTTATTGAAAAAAATTATAAACTTATTACAGGGGACATAATAAGATCGGTTTTCCCTCCTCAAAATGATTTTGAGATGACAAAAGAAAATGATATAATTCATTTTGCTGCTTTTAAAAAAGCTTTGAGTAGTGGGTTAATGACTGTTACCATTTCTCATGTCAATCATATTATACAACAAAATAATTATACAAATTTATGTCTTAAACATTTGAATGATAATATGCAAGAGATAAATAAAAAAATTGAAAAGGTTTTAGAAAATCAAAATAAAGAAATTGGAGAGTCTAGTAATACTAAATTATCTGAGCCAGAGTCAGTTATATTAGCTAAGGCCACGATTCAGCCTCCTCCTGAGATAGATAATTATAAAATAAAACCTGAAGAAGAGCTTAAGTCTATGGATGACTTAATAGATATCATAAAAGAAAAGTTTTCAAAAGTCCAACTTAATGTTTTAAGTGATATAGAAAACATGGATAATGAAACATATGAAGCTTATGTTACTGATTCTATAAATAAATTTGGGACAGGGAAAAGGCATAAGAGTTATGATAATTATAATAACAAATATGCTGATAGACCTAGGCAAAGATTATATTATTATCCTAGACCTACCCCTCAAGATGTTCTTCATGAGGAACAAGAATTAGAAATAAATAATTCTTACAGTGGTAAAGCCATTTATGAATGGAATTTAGATGGTTATACTGATAGACAAGTTTATACTATGACTCATAGAATGTTAATGTATGCCACCATAGCAAAAAATAATGGTAATACTGATGAAACAGTCTGTAAAATGATAACTGCAGGCTTTACACGTCAGTTAAAAGGAAGGTGGGATAATTATATAGGTGAAAAACAAGATCAGATTTATAAACATACTAGACTAGAAGTTGATAAACAAGTTTCTGATTCTGTTTATACTTTAATTTTAACTATCATAGAACATTTTACAGGAAGATGGTCTGATAATTCTGAAACCATTAGAACCTTGTTAAATGGTCTTAAATGTCATACTTTAACCTCTTTTAGATGGTATAAAGATGTATTTTTAAGCAGAGTTTATGAGCTCCCTGAGAATAATAGTTCTCATTGGAAGTCCAAGTTCATTGATGGTCTTCCATCCTTATTTGCTGAAAGAGTTAGGAAAATCCTTAGGGGAAATAATATTCAAATCCCGTATGATACTTATACTTATGGCAGACTAATAGGAGTCTGTGTGCAAGAAGGTTTAGCTCTTTGTAATGAGTTAAAATTAAATCAGCAAATTAAAAAACAAAGTCTAACTGAAAAAGGCCAATTGGATTTTAACACCTATAACTTTGAAGAATTGGCCGATAACACCCGCAACTAACACTTTGATCTGTGACACCCAAAACTTTTAATTTCGTGTGTCATTTCACCACTCAGTTAAAAACTCAGTAACTGGGTTAGTGTTCAATCCTAGGTGGCATCCTACATGGCTTCATTAATCCTACATGGCACATTCATGTTATAAAAGTCATCTTCTTCATTTAGATTGGCTGGATTTTTGTAGCATTCACTAAACAATGCAGCCGCACAACTCCCTCTCCCTCATTTAGATTTCCGGCGACCAACATCATCGGCCGGCAGCCAGACATCCGTTCCGACAGGCACCGTTCCCACAATCCGGCCACCTCCCCATCTCGTTCCTTTATACCCTCACAACCTACTCCTTTTTCTTGTACACAATCTGACCTCCAACACTTACACTCTCATCCACTCCCCTCTAAATCCCGAGAGAGAGAAGAACCGGAGAAAGAAAGAAGCCGCAGTAGCGGCGGCGACGACCGCACCGGCGACGACGGCTGTAGCCGCCGGAGATGAGGACAGCGGTGTCAGACGACGGGGGCGCGGTGGGTGGCAGCGGCAGGGGAGCTTCCTCCGACAAAGCTTCGATGTGACGCGGCAACGTCTTGTGACTGAAATGACGGAAAGGAACAGAGACACAAGTGACATACACCCTCTCAATTCTCCATAACCCTTGGTCAGTTCATGTATGTCTTGCATTCTTATGATTTTCTGTGATTTGGTGAAAAGAAGTGGTACAATTATATATGATTGAATTTAGGAATGAAGATAAAGTGTTTGATAATATCCTTGTGACAAACTGTTGGCTTGAATCTGATCTACTGATTTATTAGATTTAGAGTTCTAATGTAATTTGAGGTGGTGATGAAATGTCTGATGGTATGTGTGCTGATATACCTTGTGATAACATGTTGGGGTTAGTATAAAAATCTAGATTTGAATATTGTTTAGACATGATGAAAAGGTTAAAAGTAATAACGAATGTTATTCGCCGATCTATTGATGGAATAGGAGCTTATATCCAGGATTGAAAGAATTGGGAAACCCTAACTGGCTGGAAGAAGAAGATGACTTTTATAACATGAATGTGCCATGTAGGATTAATGAAGCCATGTAGGATGCCACCTAGGATTGAACACTAACCCAGTTACTGAGTTTTTAACTGAGTGGTGAAATGACACACGAAATTAAAAGTTTGGGGTGTCACAGATCAAAGTGTTAGTTGCGGGTGTTATCGGCCAATTCTTCAAAGTTACAGGTGTTAAAATCCAATTGGCCACTGAAAAAAGACAGTTAGGGGAATTTTGTGAACAATTTGGTATGGATTGTACTAAGAATAAGAATTTTGAAAATGAAAAATATTATAAAAAATATAAAAAAAATTAAAAGGGAAAAATATTTTCAGAAACGTAGGGAAAAAAGAGAAAGAAGAAAAACCCAAAGAAAAGAAAAATGGGTTCCTACTTGTTATATTTGTAAGAGAAAGGGTCATAAGGCTAATGAATGTAGCCAAAGAAAAATTTTTAAAAACAAGGTTAATAATTTATATATAGATGAAAATGTTAAAAATGAATTATATAAGATTTTTGATACTAATACTGAAGAATCCTCAGATTATAGTTCAGAGGAAAATTCTTGTTCTGATAGTTGTGAAGAAGAAGCAAAATGAATTATATCATTTTCTTTTGTCATCTCAAAATCATTTTGAGGAGGGAAAACCGATCTTATTATGTCCCCTGTAATAAGTTTATAATTTTTTTCAATAACTGAAATATATTTCAAAGAATATTTATTTATAAACCAAACAGGAAATTCTATAATTTCTTGGACATCATTTAAATCTTTATAAAATTCTTTTCCTATTTCAAAATTAACTTAAGGTGGATTACAACCAGTCCTACAAACTCCCTATCAATTCATCAAAACGGGATAACCCGGACTAAGGTTCCCTTAGGCCATAAGACCATTAATTGCCAGTTTAAAATTTCAACCCTGCCAGTTTATGTTTTAACCATCTTAGAAAACCCTTTTTATAATAAAAGTACCATGTTATCAAAGGATGTTACTGAGTCATGCTTCAATACTTTAAGGGCTTTAGCCCATCATGATTTATAATAAGAAAACAAAATTTAAATACTTACTTAAAAACACCAAGATGATCTTCAAGTCGGAAGATTTTATTCAATACTTAGAATATTTTTACAAGTGCAGAATTATAGAGAGAGAAGAGAGGGGCAAAAGATTGCGTGTCTCTTCCATACAAAACTAGCCTTATTTATAGGAAAACTAAAAAGCAAACAAACAAAATGCAAAAAGGAAAGCGGACAAAAAAGAAAAAGAAAACAGTAAAAGGAGGACTCTATGATTGTCCCCAATACCGCGTGACTCTATTATTGTCCTTGATGCCGTGTATGATGGCCTTTCTTTTTCAGCTTTCAAAGATGCCCATTATGAGTGGGGCCTTGGTGTCGACTCAATTATTTGTCTTTTTTCTTTTCTTCCTCGGATTCTTTCTTCGGGGTAAATTCTTCTACCACCGTTTGAAGGTATGCTTCAAGATCATCATCCAGACGTATTTCTGGAATTTCCTCTATTGGTTGAGATTCTCCTGCTAAACATGAGAAACGGTTGTTCTCATCTTCTTGACTGGTAGATGAGATTGACATTGCTTTGGATGAGCTTTCGGCAGTTGATTCAAAAAACTTCTTCAACTCCATCTTCATTTCTTCTTTGTATAATTCCAGCATTTCAGCCTTTGATGTTATTGAGGCTGCTTGTTTCTCTTGAATCCTTCTTGTCATTTGTTCAAAGGGACTCGGAAGCTGTCTTTGTTGTCTTTTATTGATTTGAGTTCTATAATACTCAGTTTTATTGGTGATCAATTTTATGGTATCTTGACCTTCCAATTCTTTAGTGGAGTTATTAACTCTTATCATTTTGGACCAGAACTTTGTATAACTAGTTCTTTTGAGACAGGGAATATTATCCCTCAGGGTATAACCTGTTGTGGGTTTCCATTTCCAAATCCATGGTATGGAAAACTCTATAAAAAAGTACATTGAGGCTATTCCCTCAAACCAAGTTTTATTATACTCGGCTTCTATAAGGTCTGGAGAAACTGCTACCCATTCTTGGTAGAGACCTTTAAATGGTTCAGGAAGAATTTGAACCGATGGACCATATAATATAAACCATCTCTGGAACCAACTTGGGATTCCATCTTTATAAATCTTGTCACTCACCTTTATAAACCATGAGTGCTTCTTGCTGGGATTTTGATAAAATAAACATTTTTCAAAACTTTGTATATAATCCCAGTAATTATATTTATAAGTTTGTTGGCTAGGGTTTATAAGTTCTTTTTCATTTAGAGTGCTCAAACCCCATTTCTGAGGAGATAAAAGAAATTTTATAAAGATTTTACTAAAATTGAATGATCTTTTATTATCTGCTGGGTAAAAATGTCTTATTTCAGCAGACTCAGAAACTTGAACAATACTTTCATAGTATTGCCTTGGTTTATAAGAGGCAGCATCATAAGATGCTGGTTCCAAATATTTTTGCATTAAAAACCAAGGATCATCAAAAAATTTATTGTCCTCTTGGTTTAGAAGAATTATTTTCTTCTGTCTATCAGATATAACCCATTCATCATCATCATCTTCTTGTGCTATATTAGCATAAGAGGGAGCTTTTGCAGCTTCCTGGGCTTTTATAATAGCCTGTTCTTCTTCTTGAGCCTTTATTATGGCCATGATCTTGTCATATGAAGGATCATTAGGACTTATTTGAATTCCTCTATTATTATTCGAACTACTGGAAGCAATATCAGAGGCTATAAGCCTTCTACTTCCTTGCTGGACCAAAACTAAATCTTGGCCTCTTCCTCTTCCCCTGCCTCTCCCTCTATTATTGGGAGAAGGGTATTTTCCTCTATTGTGAGGAATCATGCCTGAAAATATGAAATCAAGCAGATGAGATTATTTTCTCATTTTCTTCAAGAACCTTTATTCGATTCCTAATATTATTTAGAACAACATATTCATCAGTTAAATCCTTCCATATATTAGGATTACTATAATCATTACTTAAATCATGAATTCTAAAAACTGTCATTCTTTTCATGATATAACAATTATTTTTCTCCATTTGAATATTATCAAAAACTCTTTTCAATGGACCTTTGGCCTTTGTCATTTTGACACCTGCAATTTAAACAGAAGATATTATCTTCAAATATTCTCTAGTTAGAAAATCTGGAAGACTATTTTCTTCTCCTTTTTTGTATTGTATTTCAAAATCAAAAGGAGCTAATTGAGATTGCCATCTGGCAAACATTTGTTTTGAAACATCATGTTTAAAATCTTTTTGAAACATGAATTTAGCTGCTTGACAATCAGTTTTTATTATAAATTTTTGATTATATAAATCATCTTGAAACTTCAAAACACATTTCAAAATTGCTAAAATCTCTTTAGCAACAGTAGCATATTTTTTCTGGCTTTCAAGCCATTTTCCTGAATGAAACCTAACAAGATATTCTTGTTTTGTTTGAGGAGAAATTTGTTTTAATATTCCTCCATAACCTATCTCTGAAGCATCTGTTTCTATAATTTTAGGCCAATTAGGATTAGCAATAGTCATACAAGGAAGACCTAAAACTTTTTCCTTTATTTTTTTTAACAGCTTGAGTATGATTATCATCCCAAGGCTTAGGATTCTTTTTTAATCTATCATAAAGAATCGAAGAATCTTTAGCTAAATCATGGTAATAAGGAGCAATATAATTTAAGCTTCCTAAAAACCTTTGAAGTTGGGTTTTATCAGTAATTTTATCAGGAAATTTAGAAGCAAATTCTATACTTCTATTAATAGGAATTATTTTCCCTTTTTCAATTATATGACCTAAGAATCTGATAGATGTTTGAAATAACATCATCTTTGGACTAGATATAACCAATCCATTTTTTATAATGATAGTTTTAAATATATCTAAATGTTTAAAATGAGTTTCAATGTCTTTTGAAAATACTAATATATCATCTATGTAAACAATTATAAAACTTGAAAAAGGAATGAATATTTCATTCATAATTTTTTGAAATTCTGATGGGGCATTTTTTAGCCCAAATGGCATAACATTCCATTCATATTGTCCAAATGGAACATTAAAAGCAGTTTTATATCTATCTTTTTTATCAATCTGAATTTGCCAATATCCAGACTTTAAATCAAATTTTGAAAATATTAAAGCATCGTATAATCTATCTAACAAATCCTTTTTATTAGGAATTGGATATCTGATCCACTTCAAAACTTTATTCAGAGGTTTATAATTTATAACTAATCTAGGAACACCTCTTTCAATCTCAGAATGTTTATTAACATAAAAAGCAGTACATGACCAAGGAGACTTTGAAGGACATATTAATCCTTTTTGTTGTAAAGACTCTATCTCCTTTTTACATAACTCTAAATATTCAGAGTTCATCTGACAAGGTCTTGCCTTGGTAGGAATATTATTTTCTATAAAATCATCTTCATAAGGCAAAGAAACAATATGTTGTTTTCTATTCCAAAAGGCATTAGGGTGATCATTACATATTTCTATATTGAATTGATTTTTTAAATTCTCAATTTTTAATATTAACTTAGGATTTTTTAGTTTTTCCTCAATCGTATTAATATTAATTTCTTCTTTAAGAAAATTTATTTGACTGATTTTTGCTTGTATAAGAAATTCATTTAAAAATTTTTCAAAGGGTTGAGTTATAAACTCAAAATATAATTCTTTATTATTATAAAAAGCTTTAAATCCCCTTTTATTAACTTCTTTTAAAGGAAATATTTTTGAAAGAAATGGAGTTCCTAATATAACTTCATTTGTTATATTTTTTACAAGGACAAAAGATAAAGGAATACATTCTCCATTATTGCAAATCTTTGCATTAGGGATTTTATATTCTACTTCCATATCTTGCTTATTAGCTGCTCTAAGAATATGAGTAGTTTTTTCAAAATATTTTGTAGGAATTAATCCTTCCCTTAAACAGTTTAAATCTGCTCCAGAATCTATAAGAGCAATAAAATTCTTTTTAAAAGTATTTTTTATTAACAAAGTCACTTTGACTAGCCATTTTTGAGAAATAAATTTTTCAATTTTATTAATATATTCTTCTTCCCCCTTATTTTTAATACTCAAAGGAGGAAAATCCCTATTATAATTTTTAGTAGGACTATCTATAGAAGAAGGGGGTTTATTAGATGTTTCCCCTATTTCATGAGTATAAGATTTATAAAAAGTTTCATTCATAATTTTCACTTCAAGATTTATAATTCTATTTTCAAAATTAGAATTTTTCTTTTTTAAATAACTTATTTCCTCTTTTAAATTATTAATTTCTAATTTTAAATCTTCTGAAGTAGAGGAATTTTTTCTAGTATTTAATATATTATGAACATGTTTCATAGAATAGGGACCTTCAGGTTCCTCTATTCGAGTCTCCTTCTTTACTTCTTGAGATTCTCCATTTTTGTATAACATATGAAGAATTTTTAATCTTTCTTCTGGATTTTTAATTTTATCCAGAACACTTTCTAAGGTATTACTATCTAGAACGTTAATTTCATTATTATTCAAATTATTATCCTGAAATTGAGACATAACTTTATATAACATTTCATTATCAGAAACAATTTTATTACAACAATCTTCTTCACAACTATCAGAACAAGAATTTTCCTCTGAACTATAATCTGAGGATTCTTCAGTATTAGTATCAAAAATCTTATATAATTCATTTTTAACATTTTCATCTATATCTAAATTATTAACCTTGTTTTTAAAAATTTTTCTTTGGCTACATTCATTAGCCTTATGACCCTTTCTCTTACAAATATAACAAGTAGGAACCCATTTTTCTTTTCTTTGGGTTTTTCTTCTTTCTCTTTTTTCCCTACGTTTCTGAAAATATTTTTCCCTTTTAATTTTTTTATATTTTTTATAATATTTTTCATTTTCAAAATTCTTATTCTTAGTACAATCCATACCAAATTGTTCACAAAATTCCCCTAACTGTCTTTTTTCAGTTAGACTTTGTTTTTTAATTTGCTGATTTAATTTTAACTCATTACAAAGAGCTAAACCTTCTTGCACACAGACTCCTATTAGTCTGCCATAAGTATAACTATCATACGGGATTTGAATATTATTTCCCCTAAGGATTTTCCTAACTCTTTCAGCAAATAAGGATGGAAGACCATCAATGAACTTGGACTTCCAATGAGAACTATTATTCTCAGGGGGCTCATAAACTCTGCTTAAAAATACATCTTTATACCATCTAAAAGAGGTTAAAGTATGACATTTAAGACCATTTAACAAGGTTCTAATGGTTTCAGAATTATCAGACCATCTTCCTGTAAAATGTTCTATGATAGTTAAAATTAAAGTATAAACAGAATCAGAAACTTGTTTATCAACTTCTAGTCTAGTATGTTTATAAATCTGATCTTGTTTTTCACCTATATAATTATCCCACCATCCTTTTAACTGACCTGTAAAGCCTGCAGTTATCATTTTACAGACTGTTTCATCAGTATTACCATTATTTTTTGCTATGGTGGCATACATTAACATTCTATGAGTCATAGTATAAACTTGTCTATCAGTATAACCATCTAAATTCCATTCATAAATGGCTTTACCACTGTAAGAATTATTTATTTCTAATTCTTGTTCCTCATGAAGAACATCTTGAGGGGT
Organism: Helianthus tuberosus; assembly: GCA_030545235.1. Taxonomy (NCBI): domain Eukaryota; kingdom Viridiplantae; phylum Streptophyta; class Magnoliopsida; order Asterales; family Asteraceae; genus Helianthus; species Helianthus tuberosus. The sequence continues at coordinate 16,354 of JARYGA010027926.1, read as the reverse complement.
AGGTCTAGGATAATAATATAATCTTTGCCTAGGTCTATCAGCATATTTGTTATTATAATTATCATAACTCTTATGCCTTTTCCCTGTCCCAAATTTATTTATAGAATCAGTAACATAAGCTTCATATGTTTCATTATCCATGTTTTCTATATCACTTAAAACATTAAGTTGGACTTTTGAAAACTTTTCTTTTATGATATCTATTAAGTCATCCATAGACTTAAGCTCTTCTTCAGGTTTTATTTTATAATTATCTATCTCAGGAGGAGGCTGAATCGTGGCCTTAGCTAATATAACTGACTCTGGCTCAGATAATTTAGTATTACTAGACTCTCCAATTTCTTTATTTTGATTTTCTAAAACCTTTTCAATTTTTTTATTTATCTCTTGCATATTATCATTCAAATGTTTAAGACATAAATTTGTATAACTATTTTGTTGTATAATATGATTGACATGAGAAATGGTAACAGTCATTAACCCACTACTCAAAGCTTTTTTAAAAGCAGCAAAATGAATTATATCATTTTCTTTTGTCATCTCAAAATCATTTTGAGGAGGGAAAACCGATCTTATTATGTCCCTTGTAATAAGTTTATAATTTTTTTCAATAACTGAAATATATTTCAAAGAATATTTATTTATAAACCAAACAGGAAATTCTATAATTTCTTGGACATCATTTAAATCTTTATAAAATTCTTTTCCTATTTCAAATCTTTTTTCTCTAGAGTATGACTCTAAGAACCAATCTTTAAATGGTTGCCAAATAGAATGTCTATATTTTTCACATATTTTCTGTCTTGTGACAGATCCAGGACTAAAATCAAGTTTCTCTTTATTCATTATAGATTAAAACTCATTTGTGAGACAGTATCTTCCTCACTAACAGGTTGATAAATACCTGAAACTAAATTATTATCAACATTTAAATTTTCTATCCTACTATTTCTTATTTGAGAAGTAGAGCCTCTAGATGATTCTGGTAAATCAACTTTATAATCTAGAGGTGAAATATATGATCTAGCAGAAATAGATTTCAAAAGCCTTTTATCTTTTCTCTCTTCTTCAAATTCTATTTCTATATTTCCGTCAGGAGTTTCTATTAACCTCCTTAACTTATGATTTATTTGTGGTGGTATTTTCACAGCCCTATTAATAACCCAATTTTCTGGAAAGGTTATTTCTTCCCATTTAACTGGTCTTCTTATGGAAATATTAGATTTTCCATAATTTGTCTCTATCAAAATAGTTTCTTCACTAGATTTATCAATCCTTTTACATCTAGCATTCATAGTAGTGAGTAATCTATAATATATTCTATAACAAATACATATAACTTCAGATCCCTCAGCATAATTATAACCATGTGTTTTAACATATAAAGTTAAAGCATCATCAATATTTTGATCAGTTAAAGATAAATGAACATCAGGATAAACATTAAAATAAACTGGACCATGTGCCAGACTGGTTTCTATAATACCCATTAATGATTGTTTCCAGTTTAGGTTACGAGCATCTCGTAACACAGCTATAAAACTTTCTGGTAAACCTTTTAATGTTAAAGGTTTAAAAGCAACTTGAACTAAACCAATATGCATAAAATTAAAGTCTTTTTTATGTCTGTTTATATCAGACATATTCAAAAGTTTTATTATCATTTCTTCATCCTTTATAGAAACTGATTCTTCAGTGGTTTTAACCACATGTTTATTTATTAAATTATCAAAACTCCCAATTTGGTATATAACCCTTGGATTTATATGAGGTATGGTCCATTTATTAAGTAGATCAAGATCTTGAGGTATATCATATTCCTCATTTGTACTATTTTTAATAGTACTCTTTTTCCTAAATAAATTTAACATGAATAAAATTAAAGTATTGAAACAAGACGTACAATAACTTCCTTTGATTCCATGGCTCTGATACCATAACGAGGAGGATCGTATATGGTAGTTTTACTTATGGCAGACTAATAGGAGTCTGTGTGCAAGAAGGTTTAGCTCTTTGTAATGAGTTAAATTTTTTTTTTTGCCTTCGAAAAGTAGCGATTTTTTTATAAAAAATATTAAAAAATTCAAAAAAAAAATTTTAGATTTTTTTAGATTTTTTTTTAGATTTTTTTAGGTTTTTTGGGGGTTTAGTTTTTAGCATTTTAGCTTGGGGGTGGGGGGGTTTAGGTTTTTGGGGGGTGGGGGAGGGGGGTTTAGGTTTTTTTTTTGGGGGGGGGGGGGGTGGGGTTAGGTTTTTTTTAGCATTTAGCTTGGGGAGGGGGTGGGGGTTAGGTTTTTTTAGGGTTTTTTTAGCTATTTTAGGTTATGTTCACATTGGTTCTCAAGGTTCTCACAATAAGGGTGGTTCTCGCATGAGCCCCTCCCTATATATATATATATATATATATATATATATATATATATATAGGGAGCCGCTAGAATGAGAACCACCACGAGTTATGAGAACCGCGAGAACCACGTGCCACGGAGGGGCGTTGACCACGATTTTTTTTTACAACTAGATCCGTATATTTTAACAACATTCGTAAAAAAATATTTCAAACGGCGCGCCCGAGGGGGTAGTTTTTTACACCCAAAGTTTGGTGTTTTTATTATTTTTTTTGTTTTTTCTTTTTTTTTTACAAACTTTGGGTGTAAAAAACTACCCCCTCGGGCGCGCCGTTTGAAAATTTTTTTTACGAATGTTGTTAAAATATACGGATCTAGTTGTAAAAAAAATCGTGGTCAACGCCCCTCCGTGGCACGTGGTTCTCGCGGTTCTTATAACTCGTGGTGGTTCTCATTCTAGCGGTCCCCATATATATATATATATATATATATATATATATAATGTAAGTATCTGGGGAAAACCCCTACAATTGAGAAAACTTGGAAAACCTAGATTGTGTGGACAAGATTCATCAACATCATCTATTAAAAACACATGTATAAAGGGCAATTTGGTCATTTTGTTCAACCCATCACCTCACCCTTCTCCATCCCATCATTTTCTTTATGTTACATCACTATCTCTCTCTCTCTCTCTCATTTATCTCGTTTATCTTTTCATTAGATATTATCTTTTCATCCATTCGAACCTGCATATCCTCTTCTCTCTCTCTCTCTCTCTCTCTCTCATTCCTTTCTTCCTCAGACACAACTCAAACCTGCATATCCTCTTCTCCGTCGAAGCCACGAGATCTGAAGATTGAAGTTCGAAGTCACCAGTTCTGAAGAATCCATTTCTCAAAGCCACCATAAAAGCCACGAGATCTGAAGATCGAAGAATGAAGCCACCAGATCTGAAGATCGAAGATCGAAGCCACCATGTGTTCATGTACTCATCCCTTTCTTTTAAAGCCACCAGATCTGAAGATCGGAGCCACTATCGAAGCTCTTAAAGAAAAGTAGTAAGGTGTTTCTCTCATCACATCTTTGTTTCTGTTTTTAGAGAGAGAAAGCTAATTATTTTAGAGAGAAACTACAAACTTCATCTTGTTCATCTTGACACCAAGAACACACGCACAAGTGTGTGAGAGAGAAACAAGTTTAAAGATCTTACTTTTATTATTTATGTATTTTGTTTAGATTTATACTTGTTATGATGTTTGATAGATCTAAAATCAAAGCTTAGTTTGTTTATTTCAATTTTTTAAAATTAAGACCAGGAAGTAATTTGTGTGTGCCTAATTTCTCTCTTCAAAGTATATTGATATTTCTTTTACGAAGATTAATGTTTAATTTTTAAACTGTTTGTTCATCGATTTGGAGTTGATGATTGTTTTTAGTTGGATTTTATTTTAGGGGGGATATACTTTTTATGATCTCGTTTATATTACAAATAAAAAACCATGTTTTTTTGTTGGCATAATTAGCTACGTATGTTACATTTCTGCCAGTTGCATTCTAAATTATTTGTCCTATATCTTGTAACATGTGTTACACTTCGAGGTAATATATGTCGTTATATGTCGTTACAGGGTGTTACACATATATACTTAACGTAATAGTGATTTTAAATGCAAAAATGTTTTTTAGATGGACTTCACTTGGATAACACATTTTCATTACCTTCAGAAACTTCATAATTTATTCGGAAATAAAAAAAGTTACTTATATGTAGTAACAACGTTACACATGTTACTTATAGTTACCCCCAACCCTTTTTTGGACACAAAGGGGGCTGCACATATGTAACACATATATAGCCACGTTACACATCTTACATATAGTTGTTATATGTGTTATAGCAAAACTTTACACATGTACACATGTTACATAGCAGATTAATTAGTTTAACTACAGGAGATTAATAGTGATGTACTTGTTTTGTTCATAGGTGAATGGATGTTTTGTGTCAAGATGAAGATGGTTATCAAGAAGCGAAGCATAGTTAGATTTTTGTTAACTTATGATAGTTTTTGGATATTTTTATATATTTAAGTTCATATAAAACATTTATGTTAAGTTTAAGTTTGTTAATAATGTTTTGTTTATAATATATACAATCTATTTGTCCTTTTATTTAGTTACATATGTTACATCTTCTGCCAGCTACATATGTTACATTTTTTACAGATACATATTTTACTTTTTTGACAACTACATATGCAACAATCCATTGTTAAATATGTAACGACCAGCTAGGTGTCATCTTTGTTTTCAATGTTACAAACCTTGACAAAAGGAATGATGTGACCAACATTTTGTGTTAATCTGGTTTATAATTACTGTATATCTAGGTTACACATGTTACATAGAGTCGTTGCATATTCATACTAGAGGATAGCACATGTATATCCAGGTTACACATGTTAAATAGAGTCGTTGCATATTCTATACCAGATGATAGTGTAATAGAATCAGTTATTTTGAAGTGTTTGCACCCTTATAAATTTCCCTTTTTCCATCTGTTTATGTGTTATATTAGGAAGCATCAGTTTTACTATATTTTTTTCATTGTGTTATATTAGGAAGCTACACGTAACACAAGTTACATTTGAAGTGTTTGCACCTTTATAAATTTTCCTTTTCCATCTGTTTATGTGTTATATTAGAAAGTTAAACGTAACACAAGTCACATTTGACACTCGTAACACAAGTTACATTTCTTAAACGGTGGGATTATAGCACAAGTTAGATATCCTGATCTTCTTACACATTCTTGTTTTTTACTCCATAAACGATGTAATATTGTTGGATTGTACGACACTTTATATTCCTAATACATGCAACACTGTTTGGAACAACTGTTACATGGTTATATATTGGGATCTTTGTTCCACCCTCATTTTACAAAGGTTTAAACATATCAAATCCCAAAACATATTGGTTTAACATATGTCACAACATATTTCACCATTTTTAACTAGTATATTTGCTGTGTATGCTACAAGGGTTCCCCAATGCTACATTTTTTTACTGTGTATAAATTGTCACAGTTAGCCTTACCCTACATAATCATCGCTCCCACCATTTATATAGATCAATTGAGTGATGAGTATGGCGACTTGTCATTACCTCTAATCAAGGTCAAAACATTTCCACGTATGGGCTCATATGTTCATGAAGGTTTTGATTGGATACTATCTTTTTATCAATATCCATGTTTTGCATGTGTTATTCCTAAGTGGATAACCCATGTACAACCAGCTTACATATGTTACATTGTGTAGTTACGTGATCTACACCAGAGGCCAACACTTGTATAGCCAGGTTACACATGTTATCTTTTATTTGTAACATATTTTTAGATAACATAGGATGTTACATGTGTTACACATGCTACATAGAGTAGTTGCATGTTCTACACCAGAGGCTAGCACTTGTATAGCCACGTTACACATGTTACCACATATTACCTTTATTTAGAGAAAACAAGATGTAGCATGTGTTACACATGTTACATAAAGTAGTTGCATAGGGATATAGCATTGTAACACATGTTACCTGGAAAACCGAGTAACACATGTAACAAACTAAAAAGAGATCAAATTAAGTTGCACAAGCAAAATGACATATGCTAAACGTTCGAATAATACAAAATATGGAATACAACGCTAAAATGGATACAACATATCAATTTCACCTGCCTTTTTTCACCTAGACAATTAATACATTCAATTCCATTCATCATTGTTTTCTTATCCTTTTTTCGCTTGCCACATTGACCCAAAAAATAATATCCCACAAAACAACCGATTAGCCACTGATTGAAATCATATCCCACAAAAAATAACCGATTTAGCCACTAATCGAAGGTAGTTTCAGCAATCACAACATCCGATTGGCCACTGCAACATTTAATGACGGTGGTTGTTGGAAGAAAACGGTTTGTTTAAAGTACAATAGGTGGTTTCACTTACTGATTGACAGCTACAAGGTTTAACGACAGCGGTTTCACTTACCGCCGGCAAGGAAGAAGACGGTTATGTTAGTGGTTGTTGACGGTGTTGCCGAATCCGGTTTCACTTAACGTCGACAAGGAAGCAGACAGTTGTGTTAGTGGTTGTTGGAAGAAGTCGGTTGCTGGTACGAGATGTTTCAAGATCTGAAAATTTGTCACCATAGCTTCAGATCTGAAAATCAGTCACCACGATGTGAAACCGGAAAAATGATGAGAGAAGTGGCTGGACGCCCTACCTTATTTGCTACTAATCGAAGGTGGTTTCAAGAATCACAACATCCGATTGGCCGCTGCAACATTTAACAACGGTGATTGTTGGAAGAAGACGATTTGTTTAAAGTACACTAGGTGGTTTCACTTACTGATTGACGGCTACAAGGTTTAACGATAGCGGTTTCACTTACCGCTAGCAAGGAAGAAGACGGTTATGTTAGTGGCTGTTGGCGGTGTTGCCGAATCCGGTTTCACTTAACGTCGACAAGGAAGAAGACGGTAGTGTTAGTGGTTGTTGGTTGTTCGAAGAAGTCGGTTGCTGGTACGAGATGTTTCAAGATCTGAAAATTTGTCACCATAGCTTCAGATCTGAAAATCAGTCACCACGATGTGAAACCGAAAAAATGATGAGAGAAGTGGCTGAACGCCCTACCTTATTTGTCTCTCTTAATACAATCCATGTTTCCCATTTATTTTGTTATACCAGTCTCACATATTAACTAGTTACATTTGTAACAATTACTAGTATAACTACGAATAAAAAAAACCTCGTCATAATAAAAACGAAATTATTTAATCTGAAATTTAAAATCGATTTGAATGAAAAATAAATTTGTTGATAAAGTAAGAGAGAGAATGTTGGTGAGAGAAAAAGGTAGAGAGAGAATGTTGGTGAGAGAAAAGGTGTGCAGAGAGAATGTTGGTGAGAGACAAAAGTGGAGAGAGAGTGTAAGTGAAACGAAATGTGGAAAGAGAATGTTATTAAATATTATTTCTTATGTACTTGTGTGCAATATGTCTTGATAAAAATACCCCTTCAGCCACTTAAATGATGTTAGATTTAAATCAAAATACTATCTAATAATCTCAACCATTGGATCATGTTGATCAATGGTTATAAATAAGGTTTCTTAGGTTTTCTTAGCACAAATAAGTTTTCTATACATCCTTCCTCTCTCTCTCTCTCTCTCTCTCTATATATATATATATATATATATATATATATATAAACGGTATCAGGAGAAAACGACCAAAAGTGTGAGAACGGTGAGAACGCATCCTGGCCCAACACGTGGCGCACGATATAATTAGGGCATATAGGCTTTTTTGTCATTCTATCTTCCACTTTTCACAATATTTTGATTTATTTTTGGGGTTTAAGATTTTTGGCGTTAACCAAATTCAATAATTATACGGCGTTTTAATGGTTTCATTTTATTAACATTTTGGTGTTTATGGCGTTTATGGCGTTTTTCAAATCTCTCTGAATGACGTTTTTCAAGGCGTTTTAGACAAGATGGTCCTTTGTTCTATTATTTTTTGTATACATTTTGGCGTTTGTGGTATATTGGCGTTTTACAATTATATTACAACCTTAGGGAAAAAAATAGAAGCGAAAAAAATCAATTAAAAATCCTAATCGGATCTCTCTTCACAATCTTCATTGTCATCAGTCTCTCTCTTCTTTAATACTACAAGAGTTGTCACCAAATATATGGCGTTTTAAGTAAAACTTAACAAACCCATCGGTTTGATTATTTTGCCTGCTCTTCTATTGAATTGGCTTTTTGTGGATGTTTGGGGACATAAATCTATGACGTGTGGATGGGTTTTTCGCTTTGTTCTTCAACTTGATCTTCATCTTTATAATCATCCCACTCTTCAGTGTCATTGATCTCTTCTCATCATCCACGCCTTCTTCAAGAACAAAGAACACAAAATGACATATGACTGTCATCATTTTTTTTTTCTTGAAGATTTTGTCCATCTCATGCAGCAAAATCTTACTGAGTTACTCCCCTCACCTAACAATCCATTCAGTGAAACTTCACGAAGAACAATACTGAATATCCAAGAAAGCATATTAGCCATATTTTGATTTTTTTTTTAATTTTTTGGCATTTTACAGTGAGTGGTATTTAGTAGTATTGGCGTTTGTTTTTTTGGTTTGATCAAATGGAAGCTTCTGAGACATATCATTTTATAAGGTTGTCTTTTTGGCGCGTAGGTTAGGCGGTGCATTATTATAATAAAGTATTCATCGTTTCAGTTACTGTTTGTAATTATTGTTTTTGATAAGCTTTTATCTCTAAAGTCTGTAACACGTTCCATCTTTCAAGTTTGGCGTTTTAGATTCTAATATAATAAATTTTCCGTCTCTTCAGTTTTACTGTTTTGTAGTTAATGTTTCTAGTTACATTTTCAAGTTTGGTTTTTATAATACTTGTCCAAAGTAATTTTTTTATGGTTTGGTAGTTTTTGGGGCGTTTTATGGCATGTTGGCGTTTTGACAAGCATTTGGCTGTGTGGTGTTTTTATTACATATGGTGTTGTTATTATATAACAATCAACTGAAAAAGAAAATTAAAATATATATATATATATATATATATATATATATAAACAATTGAACTTCCAAATCTTCACTGTCACCAGTCTCTTTCTTCTTTTTTAAATCATCTTAACTGGCTGTTTCGACTTTCGTATGATTCATTTTGTTTTTTGTTTTTGAAGTAGTTTTTTTGTCGCCGTTTAGAAGAATAAAGTGTGACAACAGCCTGATTTGTCCATCTCATGCAGCAAAATGTTATTGAGTTACACCCTTCAGCTAACAATCTTGAATTTCCAAGGAACGATGTTTGATTTTTTAAGTTTTTGGCGCTTTACCGAGAAAAAGAACGCCAATAATAAAAGTACCTTAAACCTCTAAATTTGATCATGCTAAAATCAATAATGTTTTGCTGTATGAGATGGACAACATTGTTAATCCTCAGTTAAGAAAGATCTCTGACAATGTTGTCCACCCCATACAGCTAAACTTTATTGACAACAAACCTCAATAATGTTTTTGTATTTTTGGCGTTATAAATTGTATGGAAGTTGAGGATAAAGTCAATAAGATTTTACTCAATGAAATGGAAAATATCCACAGTTAAGGATTTTGTCCATTGCATTGAGCGAAACCTTACCGACAACCAAACTGAATTTTCAAATAAACGTTTTGGTTTAGAGGATATTTGATGTTTGGGTTTTTTGGCGTTTCTAAGACGAATGATATATATTAAATATGGCGTTTGGGTTTTTGTGTGTTTTTATTGGAAGGTCTGATATGTTGTATATATAGGATGTTTTTTGGCGGTTTTTTAGGCAGGATTTTATTATAATTAATTTTGGCGTTTTATATCTAATGGCGTTTTTTAGACTATGATGGTGTGTGCTATTGTAGGTTAAGATGGTAATTTTAATGGCGTTTTATTTCATGAGATGGCATTTTGTGTAGAGAAGTTAAAAGATGTTTTTACCCTTAATGAAGCGCGCCACATCAATAAAAGTTATGTTATTTACGAAAACGCCACCGCGTCATGTAGACCATAGATTGTTTTAATCTAACGATCCATAACCGTTCTCTCCGTTCTCACACTTTTCACTGTTTTCTTTAAATCCTGACCCTATGTATGTATATATATATATATATATATATATATAGGATTAGGATCAAGAGTGAACAACTTCTTGAGAGTGAACTGAGTGAACTAATCTTGGCTCTTGATCATTTTTAGATTAAAAGGGTAAGATTGACATTACCCAAATATGTTTAATTAAAATCCCTTAATTTTCTCATCTCTTAACTCTTTTTCTCTCTCATTTTTAATTATTTCTCCATTATTTCTTTATCTATAGATTTTGTTTTAATTTTAACTTGAATATTGTTTTTTTATTATCCGCATATATATATATCTTAATACATTGTTTTTAATTTTTTTTTATAATTTTCAATAAACATTAAAAAATTTCTCTAAGATTTAAAATTGTAATTATTTTTTGGCATTAATCTTTTTTTTTGGAATATGCGATGAAGTTATTTATTTTTGCGTACATGTGAAATGTTTCATTTTAATTGATTTCATAATTTTTATATGAATCTACTCGTGTGTATGCCTAATATACTATATGTGTTGTTAATATACACATATGTAACCATTTCTAAATATAATACACAGATGTTTAAAAGACTGTACACATGTGTATAAACTAACAGTTGTGTATCTTCTATAAACTGATAGTTAGCGAGACTGTACACATGTGTATAAACTAACAGCTATGTATATTGTATAAACTGATACTAGCGAGACTGTACACATGTGTATACACTAACAACTATGTATCTTGTATATACGGAAACTAACGAGATTTTAGGGTTTTTGATTATATTGTTTAATAAATGAAAATTACAAAAGACACAAATACCCTTATTTCATTTATTTTAAAGAGAGTTACAACATTATAATTACAATCTTGTCATTGTTTAAAAATCTCTAGATGATGTAATCTAATGGCCCAGATTAGTTCACACAGTTCATTCTCAACATAGTGTTCACTCTAGAACCCTACCATATATATAGGGTAGAGATCCTAAGAGAAGTCCACTCTATTTGAGAAACTTGAGAAGCAATCTGGATCACACATTTTCCCTAAGCAAAAAATGCAAAAAAAAAGGTGAAAAAAAATGCAAAATTATTATTATTATTATTTTTTTTTTTTTTGAAAAATCACAGCTTTTTCTTTAAGGATTAAATTTTTTTAATTTTTTTAATTTTTTTTTTTTGGATTTATACAAATGTGTATATTGTTAATATTTTAACTATACATATATGTATATTGTCAATTATACATATATGTATATACATGTTTAAAATTAAAAAAATATGTGTTATAAATCCTAAACCTTAAACCATAAACACTAAAGCTAAACCTTAATGCTAAACCCTAAGCCCTAAAGCTAAACCCTAATGCTAAACCCTAATTCTAAATCCTAAACCTAAACCCTAATGCTAAACCCTAATGCTAAACCCCAAAGCTAAAACTAAACCCTTAATGCTAAACCCTAATGCAAACCATAAAGATAAAGCTAAACCCAAAAGCTAAACCCTAAATACTATTGCTAAACCCTAATGCTAAACCCTAATGCTAAACCCTAAAGCTAAACCCTAAACCATAAAGCTAAACCCTAAACCCTAATGCTAAACCCTAAATAACACTTATTTTTCAATTTTAAACATGTATATACATATATGTATAATTGACAATATACATATATGTATAGTTAAAAGATTAACAATATACACATGTGTATAAATCCAAAAAAAAAAATTTTAAAAAATTAAATCCTTAAAGAAAAAGCTGTGATTTTTCAAAAAAAAAAATAATAATAATTGCATTTTTTTTACCTTTTTTTTGCATTTTTTTGCTTGGGGAAAATGTGTGGTTCAGAATGCTTCTCAAGTTTCTCAATTAGCGTACTACTTCTCACATGATCCTTATCATATATTCATTTAAGCTTTTAGCATAAGAATCTAGTCATTAAGAATGTTTATTCATTTAGTCACCAAGTTTGTTTATGATATCTTTAGTAGGGATGGGATTGAGCAGGGTTGGGATTGGAACAGTATACGTATTCATATCCGTATCAGTATAAAAAATATCAGTGAATTTGAACAAAATTGGGTATCAAATACCGTATAAAATATATAGGTACGGTATGGGTACGAGTATTTTGGTACAGTATCCCGCTTTGTTACCATTTTGTTTTTATTTAGTTTTTGGCACTCGTATGGGTACTAAATATGTAAAATTGACACGAGTACTAATATAGTACGAGTACCAAATAGGTCAAATTGGTACGAGTACCAACACGATACGGATACCATATAGGTAAAATTAATACGAGTACTATAAATACCATAATACGAAATAAAACATAATATAAAAAATTATATGGTCTATATAAAATTCGGTACAGGTACCCGTTTTTACACTTACCCGTACCAATACCAAAATTACCAAATACCAAAATCAATAAAACTGGGTACCGATACATGTACCGAATGCCTAAAATCGGTACCGATACAAATACGAGTACGGGTATTGGAGAAAAATAGCCCATCCCTAATCTTTAATATAGATAGGATGTGCATTCAATAAAACATTTTCTTGGTCTATATAGATAATTTTATTCTTTTTATATGGGTATATTATTCTCACATTAGATTCTCAAAGTATTCTATTATCTATAGCAAGGCTTACAATGCTATCATTTCTCATGATCCTCAAGACGAGATTTGAAGTTACAACATCATCGAAATGGTAAATCAATCTATAGGTTAGTTGTATATAATAGTTCTAGAGAGAATGTTAATTTGGTTATTTTAGGCCTAGGCCTTAAATTATTTATTTATGGGTGTATATGGGCTTAGAGGTGCACAAGGCGGGTTATGGATTAAAACTGGTTTGGGTTGAAGCCAATTTGGGTTTAGTCAAACATCACTTTTTGCCCCAAACCAGTTTGGTTCGTGTTTAACCAATTTCAACCAAGGACTTCTTAAACTGATTACAACCCCGTGGTCGGGTTGGAATCCCATCCGGGTTCCCTAATCCAGCTTTCAGTTCGGGTTAGAATGGACGGTAAGTTCTTTTGTCCTATACGTCCATTGCTTATCATCAATTGTTCACTGCCTTTATTGATTTATGTCCTTTCTTTTGTTTCCAAACTAGCAAATGAAACCTTGTAGCTCATTCACCACAGGTCGTCTTCTACGCCTTCCGAACATACTACCTGTTTGCTTATATTTGATTCCTAAATTGTTAGTTGGAGAAGTGTGGGGCATCTAATTTTATAACTTTCATGTGCTAATTGATTACTCCCATTGTAGCATTGATATTGATACATATTTCCTTGAATAAAGCAATGTAGAAGCTTGCAAAAATCATGGCTTGCATCTTTTGAATGCTCTAGCAATGATGAAACTTGCTCTAGCAATGATCATATTTCCTTAAAACAATTTGTCTTGAACTGCACTTGTTTTTATATTCAAACCAAAATAACCATTTCTTAAATTAGCGTTACCTCCCCATCTTACTACGTAAATATTTAATGCCCAAGGCCTTGTAAAATTCATAAAATTAGACGAATCATCATGTGGCAGAATTGCAACTCTTAGGAAGCATTCGTTTCTTCGAATATAATTGAACTGGAATTGAATTAAGGTTTTCATTCGTTCCGCGGAATGATACTAAGCATGATTTGTTATTTTGTTAAAACTGTAAAATTAAATGATAGTATTCATATTACATATTTCTATAAGAGTAAACTGCCATTTTGGTCCCTGTGGTTTGGCCAGTTTTGCCACTTTAGTCCAAATCTCAAACTTATTACATCCAGGACCCTGTGGTTTGCATTTTGTTGCCATTTTGGTCCAAATTTCAAATTTGACCAGATTTCCCATTAATGACATGCTATTTTGTCTTTACTCTCAGGGGCATTTTGGTCATTTTAGATTTATTATCTCTTTATTATATAATAAAACCCTGATTATCATCATCTTCAACAGACATCTCTCTCTCTCTCTCTCCACTGTTCTCTCTTTCTTCATCACCATCATCAGTCTACTCCATCTTCATCACCATCATCTCATCTTCATCATCAACATCGTCTCCACCCCAACAACCACCCCCACCGTCGCCGCCAACACCACCGTCCCCGCCATCTTCATCACCATCATCTCATCTTCATCACCATCACCCCCACCACTGTATCATCACCATCATCTCATCTTCATCACCATCTTCGCCAACACCACCGTCGCCTCCATCTTCATCACCATCATCTCATCTTCATCACCATCACCCCCACCACTGTATCATCACCACCGCCACCACCGCCGCCACCACTGTATCATCACCACCTTCGCCGGCGACATCTGACTTTGATTTTATCGGAGTTGTAGCCTTTTTAGGGTTTTGAGCCGAGTGATTCAGTAATTTGATTTGTAGTCCTGTTGTTGATTTTGAACGTTAGGGGTTTTAGGTTTTCTAGGGTTTCGTTTGTTCAAAGCTTCAAATTAAGTGACAATCGGAGAGATTTTTGTTATGCCGTTGACGATGAAGATACAACCGGTCGATTGTTCATCGCCTGAATGTTTCGAGTCGGTGAAGACGGTGTTTCGAGTCGGTGAAGACGGTGCAGAAGTCATGAGGCAGAGATAGCATTTCTGTGACGGTTAGGTTTAGGCCTTTGAGGTAATTTGAGTTTTGTTGTTGAATTTGTTATGGATCTGTACGTATTGCTGATTTTGAGCTGCCTAGGGTTTTGAGATGACATTTTGTCTGAAAGTGTTGAAGATAGCAACGACGGTGTGGGGTGGGTGTTGATGGCGGTGGTGAGAAGGGGAGGAGGTGGCGGTGGTGGTGGTGCTTTGGCAGGTCACGAACAGCAGAGAGAGAGTGAAGAGAGAGATGGTGGTGGTGGTGGTGGTGGTGTTGGTAGCGGTGGTGGTGTGGTCTTCTTGTTGTTCTGGCAGTGACATTGTTGTTGCTGTTGTTGTTGTTCTGGCAGTGGCATTATATTTATTAAATTTGAGATATAATATTACAAAATACCCCTTTGGATAAGGACAAAACAGGGGGGTCAAAAGTGGGAAATCTGGTCAAATTTGAGTTTTGGACTAAAATGGCAACAAAATGCAAACCACAGGGCCCTGGATGTAATAAGTTTCAGATTTGGACTATAGTGGCAAAACTGGCCAAACCACAGAGACCAAAATGGCAGTTTACTCTTTCTATAAATTAAAACTGTAAAATTACATGATAGTATCCATATTATATATTTCTATAAATACTGGGCTCAAAACTGTTACTTTACCCATAATTGCTTTAGCCATAATGCTACCGGGCCCGCCCCACTTCAAAGGTTATAATACGATTTTGAATTGACTCGAAGAGCAGATTTTTGGTTTTATTTGAATTTCTTTAGCCATGATTTGACGTAAGCCCGAGATGGACCGACAAGTATTGGACCAGGTATGGATATAGAGAAAAGATAGTTCGTGGGTATGGGATTATATGATACCCGATCCGATTACCGGAAACCTAATATTCGTTTACCCGAAATATATGCTTGAAAACTTTTAAGTTTTATATTTATTTTCCTTTAATTATAGTTTAGTAATGTTTCATATTCTTGTAGGTTTATTATTTGAAAAATAAAATTTTCATTTTGAATATATATTTTTGATGACATTATTCATGTTTATATGTTATAAAATACAAAATTATTTTTTAAGATTAATATTATACTATATTTACATTTTTAAATATATCAAATATTATTATGGTGACGGTAATATGTATATTATTTCATAATTTAATATATTATATAAATTTTAAAACAAAAAATTATTAAGAAAAGTAAAAAATATATGTACTTGAAAATCGCAACAGGTATACCCGATATTCGATGGATAAATACCTGCCAAATACCCGACAGGTAATAGACTAAGTATAAGACAAGATTTTAAAACCGAATACGAGTACAAGATTAGTCATACTCAACCCATACCCCGCCATTGCAATCCTTGCCTAAACCCAAGTATTTTAAAGACGAGCACCCCATCCATTGGTTATATGGAAACTATCTGATAGAATGTTTATATCAGAGACGTGTCAGAAATTCATGTCACCTACATAAATTTCCCAAAGCATTTTCAGGTGAATTATCATTTGTGTGAACTCAAAAAAATTCATGGCTTGAAATTGAGTTTCGCCTAACCCATATTCAATTCCTAAACCAGTTCATTATTTCTACTAAAATCGTTCAAATGAAATCAAACATCCATGAATTTAAACCCAAAATAGCCAGAGTTCTAATTAAAAAACAAACAAACAGCACGTCGATTATGGT
>JARYGA010027925.1:0-27798 GCA_030545235.1 Helianthus tuberosus | reverse complement strand
GCCTTAACATCAGCAACGGTTGCTTAACATAGCGGGGTAATCCCTCCGTAGACACTTCTGGACCTTCATTGCTGAAGTGATGCTAACCTTTACACCACGCTGATACTTTAGGACAGACGGCAATTCTCCACTATGGAGAGGGATACGTAAAATTTTCTCCTCACAGAGTATATCTGCGCGATAACTGGATAACCAATACACACTAAGTGTTGCATCCAAACTATCAAGGATAGCAGAAGGAAGGTCGATGTTGAACACTTGTCCCACAAGGTCGAGTTCGCATCCCAACGAACATACGAGGCTTCAATTGACTTGCCATCAGCCGATTCCACAACAGGTTCGGCTTCGAAAAGCGTCAGGGTTAAACAGAACCAAGATGAAGCGATTTGCTACTCATACAAGCTACCATGTTGTTATTATCCTGGCGTCGCCCACGCCAATCCTAAATGCCCTTCCACGAGCATCGTTCCCAGTGTTTGTTGCTTTCGTTATGAGAATTTCCACTGTCGTCGTTCCCTTGGTTGGTGTCGTCTTGATTTAACAACGTCCAATTTATGTCGTAGGCACCTTCATTTCCATACTGTAGACTATGATTACAAGTACATTGATGTTGCCATGACTGTTGCCTCTAATGTCGTTGCTTGAAACGGAGCCCTGCGATCTTTCACCAACATGGTCCACCCTTTCACATTTTGTGCCACGTTCTAAGGCGCTACTTATTGGGCTGGCTGCTACACATTCCACACTATAGTCATTTGTCATTGCTTATGCCCCGATTGATTTGTAAGAGTTGACTCCCATAAGTCGCTGACTAGGGTTAAGGATTCGATTGAAGTCAATTTGCTGGTGTTCGTTGCCGGTAGTCAGGGTCGTCCTAAGACTGAGGTCGGTAAGATGCCACGCTCGTCCTCCTGTCCATCAGTCTTGCAAGTTGATCGAGTAATACATGGTATGTTGTGAGAGTGTTGCAAAAGTGATCGCACTTCGGGATCTAAGGCGTCAACACGTTAAGTTCCAGCAAATGAAGAAAAATAAGAAAGGTATAGACCAATCATTCGACGCTGCGACGTCCAACTCAGAGACGTTCGTACTAGCACCTAACATTCTACACAGTTCGCTAGACGTTCAGATGAGTGTTCAGGTGATACTCGATAGCATCGAGATTCGTAAGGGTTCAGAGGGAAATGAAAGGACCACGTTCAAATAGGAGACAGTCATTGCTATGACCCCTATGGATCATTGTGTTTCACATTTGGTCGAATAATAGAATGGAACCCCTTTCACACTTGCTAGGCCTCGTTAGGACTCACATGCACCCCACATTATTATTATGTGTGCACCCACAATAATAACATGATTTGCATGCTCATCTCAGCTCCTCCTAACTCGTGTTAAATAGTTCCTCAGACTCGAGTAGCAAACAAAGAACATCACAAAACATGGGTCATGAATGTCTAGGGTAACCCCACACTATCAACCACTTAACACATGCAAGTAATTACATGAATTCATATTGTTGTGCTAAACGTGAAATCACTTGCAATATCATATGTAAGTGTTCACTAGTTATGTTGTGCAAGGAGTAAACGAGAGACGAACCTTGCAGTCTGGAGATGAGTGTCATGGTCGTATTCAGAACTTGTTCAGTTATAGTCTAGTTTTATAAAAACGTTTTAAAACTAAGTTCACTATAACCAGTGGATCTGATACCAAACTGTCACAACCCCAAAACACCACATGCGGGAACCCGCGAGGCATGTGACGTACCAGGATCTAGCCACCAATCACATTGAACTCATACATGATTTGAATAAAAACTTTCATTTACTAAGGTAAAGTATTACATTACATAAAGTATAACTCATCGTATTCAGCGGAAGCATAAATCATTTGTTAAGTGTTACATAAACCGTATATACGAAAACCAATAGACTTGTCTCGCGCTCCCATGCATTACGACCCAAGACTACTCCAGCATCCCATACAATAATTCCACTACCCACATAATCTATAACCTGCGAGCATGCACACAAGTGTATCAGACAACTGTCACACCCCGATATTTCCACGTATTACCGGTGGGCCCGGTGGGGAGTATCGTGACGTAGTTGATATCGTCGTAGTCAAACAACACAATTTAAATGCACAGCAGAAGCAAAAGATAAAAATATTACAAACCGATATAAAGTAATATCAGAGTATTACAAACGGATGTAAAGGATCCACAGGCGGATCAAAAAGATAATTGTTCAACAGATTTTAACATCTAAGCTTGCGAGACTCTTTATTGATGCTAGGAGTAGCCAGCCTATTTCGTCTAGTACCTGCACTTAGCCTTTTTTTTTTTTGGAAAATACATCAGTTTACACTGGTAAATACAATTAACTGACTCGTTTTGAAAATGTTTTAGAAAATTGATTTGAATGCACATGGCACAAAACTTTTTATAACTTGGGATAATTATTTATATATAATCATGTAAAAGAATTACATGTTTGTTATGCGTTCAGTTACCCGGGTCATGTCGGGTTAAAGATTAATAGACACACCACATGATATAGTCCCGTGGCGAGTTTATCCCCGAACCAACGGTTATACCTTTATTAATTATATATGCACTGTCGGGTGTACGCCTACACCCCGTGCTAAGGTCGTGGCCATTTCAATGAATGATGCCAAGGATATCCGGGACATGGTCATTAACCCCCCAAAGGCGTTAAGCAAACATAACAAATTTTTAAACGGGTAATTTCGATAATACTTAACTACCAAACGATTAAGGTCAAATGCCCGACCAATCAGTATTTTATATACAGTACCCCAAGCCCGTATAAGGGAAAATAAGTTAAAAGTATTTACCTGAGCAAATTTATACAATTTATCCCAGCCGTATACCACCAAGCAAGTACAGATAGCTTTTACTGGGCTCCTAAATCTGGAACGAAGGTTTTTAATAACCTCTTAGATTCCTAACGGGTCTTTAATTAAGCCTATGCTTAGACCGGTTAGTTTTTAAGGAAGATATGGTTCAAAACGCATGATTAAGCAAGAACCGGATTAGAATGTGGTTTAGACCCGACAAGCTTGTATACTTACGTAATAAGGGTAAACTAAACACAAAAGTGCGTAACGGGTAGCCAAATGAGCCATGAACATGTTTCCTAAGTTAATATGCCTTAAATATGTTGTGATATCAGTAGGATACCTTCCATTATGCCCAAAACGAATTTAAAACCAATTTATGCCCCGTAGGGGTATTTTGGTCATTTTAAAGGTTATAAAAGAGTTTAAATATTAATCTGAGGTTTAGGTATGATATAATCAGTAAAAATACTTAATTTAATAAGTCATATTAGTATGGTATTGTATATATGTTAAATTTATTAATTATAACCAAACTATGCACCGAAGGGGCATTTTGGTAATTTCACCATAAGCTTTAAAGGTCAAAATTTGAATTCTGAGTTTAAAACTTTTGCTTACTGTTAAAATATAAAAATTTACTAAAAATATCAGTAGGCATCAAACCTTATATGTTTAAAATAGTTTTAATACATACTATCCGTTAAAAACGCTTAAAAAGGCGATTTTAAGCTATTTCCGGGTTTTATAAGAAAAGCTGATATTTTTATTATTCCAGAAGGCTTAAAATATTCTATTTAACATATTGGATCAGTAGAAAAAGGTTTGGTATCAAAAGGATTTGTAAAACTCATTTTATAGCCCAAAAGGGCAAAATCGACAATAACCGAATCAAGCTTAGAACTCTATGTTATGCTCAGCCTAAAAATAAATAAAAATCTCCAAAAATCCCAAAATATTATTTTACATTAGTGGGTAAAAAGTTTGGTATTAAAAATTAGGTTTAGATAGGATATACGCTAATTACGCCGTTTAATTAATAAAAGTTTTTCATTTACGCTAATGAGCATAACTCCTAATCTAGACTTCAAACTGATATCAAATTTTAGGGAAAAGTTTATAAATCAGTAATGAAGGTTTCTATCCTCTCACATTTTCAAAAATCTCGTTTTAAGGTTAAAAGGGCATAATGGTCAACATTTAAGCATATAACGGAAACATGTAAATGAATATGATAACTAAGGATCCAAGTTGTATAACCTCAGAGGGTTATACTAACCTATAACATGGTCCTAAAGGAATCCTAAGGAATATCTAAATTAAGCCAAATCGGGTCAGAACTGAAAGTCAAAGCAAAAGTCAACTTTTGCGACTTTCGGTTCCGAACCGAGCATATACTTAGAATTGTCGGGTTGAACATGCTTAGACATGTTCAACTAATATTTACCAAGTTATTAAAGTGAGAAAACTGATCTTTATGGCTTCTATATTAATAGTTATGAATTTTATTTAAAACTAACCCGTTTGACTTTTATTTGACCCGACAATTTAACTAAGTAAACATGGTAATTAGGAGGTGCCCTTTTAAAGTTTAACACCTACCTAATTACGGTTTACGTATCCATGTTCGTTATGAACAATGGCTTAACCGTTTAAAAGTCAAAGAGTTTGTTGAAAACGTTTGACTTTTCGGCTATAAACGCTAAACTAATGAACTAAGCACGATGGAACACTTACGAATGGTCTAAGGGACTGAATGGAGGTTCCCACAAGCTTAAGATCCTCCTTGAATCAGAGAACAAGATCAGAATGGAAGAGGTGCAAGTTGGAATGAAGTGGGGAAAGGGTATTTATAGGTTTTAGAGGACCGTTAAGATCGTTTTCTGATAAACATGATCAATGTAAGTCCCGTGAAACGGATCTTTCAATGATATCAAACAACACCAAGTTTATGCGGAATCCAAACTTGATGTGATTCAAGAATAAACACGAAAAATATGAAATACGAAGAACAAACCGGAAACACTTTCAACACTTGCACACGATTCTATTACTTGAAAAGCAAAACCGTCTAGTACAAGTGTTCTTCACCAACTCGCCTCTCTCTCTAGCTCTCTAGAAGTTGTAACAATGAAGTTCCAACCCTAAAACAAGTTAGAAACTTGTTTATATACCTACTAAAACCCACTTCCCTACATGGGCTCCCCTTGGGCCTGCTTGGCCCACATGGCCTAAAGCTTAGCCCAGGTGACCTATAAAGGTCCACAACCTAATATAAACTAACCCGGCATAGCCCAGCTCGTAACCATAGCTCGTTGGGTTAATTTGATGCGTCAGTCTCACACTTTAGGGCCTAACAATCTCCCCCTAGACTGATGCCATCAAATTGTCTTCATAGCATGAATTCAGCAACGTCTTCAACGAAGTCTATGGTTGTCTCTATGCTGCAGATGTTGTGGAAGTTCTTGACTTCTGAACTCTCAGCACTGGGTCTCTTTCTTCAGCTCTTGTGGTTAGCTTCATATTAGGATCTCGATCAGCTTTGCTTGAAAATCTTTGTCAAAAAGAATGTGAGAGGAGGATTCTCAACAGCTCTTTTCTTCTTCAGTCTTTTTCTTTCAAGCAAGTTCACGGTACTTCTTCAAATGTACTTTCACTGTCAGACGGCGTTTCGTATCCGATTCTTTTGACTCAGGTACATCTTGTTGTTGAGCTGCTTCAGGTTTCTTCAGCAACTAAAAGCATCTCAGTCTTCATCAACCCCTGTTCTTGATTGAAATCAAGTTCTGCACATTCTCACAAACTCATAAGCAAACATTTCTTATGCAACAGGGAGAATACCGTATGAACACTAGGTACATCCAAGTATTGGAACTCGGATTTCACAATTTAAATTCTTTCACTTTTTGATGATCAGTCATATCTTCAAGAACGGTTACATTTTAATTTTTAAGAAAAACAAATAAACACTCTATTTTTGGATTTTTGATTTATAGAAAAGCAAGACGTTATTTTTTAATTTTTTTTTAAGAACTAAAAACAAATAAAATACTCAAAATATAAACAACTACCATAATATACAATTGCAATTGCAATGGGATCAAAATTCGTTCTCAGGCAGACTAAGGAACACTTTTCAGTACGAGCCTAATCAAACTGGTCATGCGATTGCCAATATGTTTGTCCACTTAAACTTTAACACTCAACTTTCAGTTTTTCAACTTCGTGATATGCTTAAGGTAATATTATACTATTATACTCATGTTTCCCATTCCAAGGCATACCCCCGCGATCAAGGTAAGTACAACGATTCATCGTAGCAGGTGAGTATACTGATGTCATCCTTTAAGATATCCTGACTGTGTCTAGGTCTGCATATAATCTGTTTTATCATGTTTTGATTTCTTAACAATGAACACCCAAATAAATACTAATCAAATCCTGGTAATATAAACAGCACACTCTATCATGCAAGTATCTTCCCTACCACATATTTCACAAGTCCAATCCAGATTTCTGAAATCTTAACTGGGAATAGATTGAGAAGAGAACAGAATAGATCTTAAGCAGAGATGGTATAATATACAAATCAAATGAGTTTTTCTCAATTTGATATAGGTTTCTTGGGTTTCTTTTGGGTACTTGAGGGCCTCTTTCGGGTGTATAATTGATCTACAGCGCGACAACGTACAGCTAGGTCAGCATGTATCTGGATGCAGCAGAAGCTGACGTTGCCTAGCACCTCCAGGTCAGCATATATCTGGATACAACAGAGGAGGTACACGACTTTTTTCAGAGAAGATTTCAGAATCAGATCAAAATTGTGTGTATCGGGACAACATACAGACATTCAAATAGAAATGAGCTTCCAAGTGACTTTCTTTCCGGGGTTCATGTACAATTTTAGTTCTGAACAGAAGGACAGCCAAGATATCTCCAGATGATTCAACAATATAAAGACCCGAAACCTCATATGTTGGCTATCTATCAACGCAAGATTTAAGACCAAAAAATCATACGCCGTTGGTATCTTACCCACATGGTACATAGTTCGTTATGTTTATATCACTTAGTATCTTTTATCATTTTGAGCGTCAAGCCTATCGACATATCGCAGTAGATCCTAGTCTTTTCAGCTATGGCACCTTACATGTGTTAATCAAACCCTTTATCACAAACATTTATTTCACTTCCCATATCATGCAATCTTTCTTTTTGACTTTTTCATTTTTCTAATGTTTTTGTATTTTTCTCATTTTCTCCCCCTAAAACAATACATATTTACAGCAAACTCTTTTTGTATTTTCTGAGTTTTCTCCCCCTAAACTCTATATCTATCTATATGTTCCTCTCCCCCCCTAAATTTGTGCATAAATCTTGTATTTTTGCACAAATTTACCATTTACTAGAGAAAGGACAATTTATATACAAAGTAATGAACTAAGAAAGAGAAAAAAATATTTTTGCTTAACCGTTCTGTCATCAGATTGAAGACTAATCAATATTCAAATCAAAGTACTGAATTTAAACGGTACCTTTTGCTGATCTTTTCTTACTTCTCTAATCTCCTCCAAAGGAAACATATCATCTGTAAAAAAAATTTGAAATTTTTGCAATAGTGAAATGTTACCCGTTTTTATCTCTGGAACAACCGCTATCAACATTCCATAGATTGTCAACAGCTCCTCCTTAGTTGTTCCTGAAAGGTAAGGAGATTAGTAAGACATGGGTACCCAGGGCCATTGTGGTCCTGGGATTTCCTGAAGCATCAAAATAAGACACTTCCTTCAAACATAAGTCCCCTTTCGTCTCAAGGATTGGAGACGTTGCTTCTTTGCATTTGGGTTTCCAAATCTGTTTCAGTCTAGCAAACGCGTTTGTTGCCTTCAATTGAGCAACTTTAGCTGTTTCAGGTTTGTTAGTTTTAGAAACATGTTTTTGATCCTGAACAGCCTTGCGTTTGTTTTTAGCAGCGTTCCAATCCCCATCAGAAGGTTTAACCTTGGGATTCACATTCTTCATTGCCTTAGGTGAAGATACCTTCATTGGCTTAGAACGGTAGTTATCCTTAGGTGTAACCCTCTGATTTTGCATATAATAGGGTACGTAGGGATGATGTGTGCAGTTCCGAGCAATGTGACCAGCAATGCCGCAATTGAAGCATGTTTGTCTCTTAATGTAGAAAGCATTCTGATCAGTTGGATTTGCTCTTGCAGGCCCTGAAGGACGAATCGGTCCTTTCTGTGCTTGTTTGTGTTGCACATTTCTTGCAAACGAGGATGAATTGGGATGTCTGTACTTTTCGTTTGCAGAGGCCTTCTGTAGTGGAGATTTCTTCTGAGTTTTCTTGTTTTGTGTCGACTGCAAGTCTTGCTCAGAAATCTCACCAGTCTTTCTGAAACCCTTGTTAGCACAATCAAATGCGTATTTCTCACATTTTCCATTACAGACTGGCTTAACAAAAGTATTTTTCACATTACTAGCCTTTTGCGGACTATTCATGCCCGTTGAGGACTGTGGAGAGCCTGCTTGTCTTTGATGTTTAGGCTTCTTCTTTTCGCGTCCTTTACCTGCTCGCTTCGGCTCTTGTTGCTTGATCTGAACCTTTTCATCACTGACAGAAGGTTCAGACTGTTCAGTTTGCGCACTTGGAGCCTTGTTCACGTCAGTCTTCACTTCATCAGCTTTAGTAGGATCCGAGAGTTCTGGTTTATCAGATGAAACACCAGAAATTTCAGCAGAAACTTCAGCAGAATCATTAGACGAGTTATCAGCACATGAACCATGTGTGTTCAAGAATGGTTCAGTGGCAGCTTCGTTTTTCAAAGAAGTCACCTTATCCTGATCCTTTTGACAATGTGTTTCAGTGGTTCCACTAGATACATCATTAGGAACCTCCCTTGTCACACTATCAGTAGCATTCATAGTCTTGCCCAAAACATCAGGCCCACTAGATGACACATAACTATGAAACGAGTTAAGAAAAGCTTGTCCAAACACACAACCAGAATCTGATTCGTTTATTGAGTTTGTAGAAAAATCATAATCAGAATTTAAATCTGGTTCATCCCCAAACATATCTCCCCATCTTACTTCAGGTACTTCATCTGCACATGATGAAGAAACGTTAGGATCAAAAGTACCCTTGGACACAAAACAAACTGGTTTAACCACCTGTTTTTCAACAGGTCTGACATTTACTGATGGCTTACAGTTTTTGGGACCATAAGTCATTTTGCTTTCATTCATCATCTCCTCCTCAGTCATAGGTAAGTAAGTATAATTGTCATTATAAGGAGGAGGAGCCTGATTAAAACCCAATCCCAACCCTTTCCTTTTCTGGTATGCTAGCTGTTGATTACACAGGTTTTCGACTAATTTGCTGGAAGAATCAAATTTTTTAATATTTAGCTCATTTATTTGATATCTATCTCTGATATCCTCCAGTTCTTTAGTCACATTGCATAGTTTTTCTTTAACCATGAAGAGTTGAGCTGTTGTTACACTAACGTCATCCTTGAGTTGGATGATGTCTTTTCGCTGAGCTTCGATTTTCTCTTTAAAAAGTTTTTCATTATTAGCCAAAGTGAAATTTTTATTCTTTATACCATTGTAATCTTGAATTAGCTCAGCGTTATGTAACCGATATGCCTAATTTCTTTCTCTACACTCAGGAGTGCAAAAGACAGAAAGTATCTCTTCACGTTCTTTAGTAATTCCTTGAGCCAGGGGTTTGTTAAACATAAATGCTGAATTTTGTGTGGATGAGCAAGCAGCAGCAGATGTGTTGCCTTGAGTAGACTGCTTGTCAGCATTGTCATATGATTTGATTAGTGAGATCAGCTCATCTGACTTCATTTTGTAACAGTAGTAGTCGGTTGTCAATATTATCTGATTAACATTGCTAAACCAACTATAGTTTGCCTGATCTGGAATCCCTTTTATAGCATCCAGAAGCTTTCTATTGCTCATGTGAGTAGACACCACCATCTCTGCCTTCTCCATTTTAGAGATCAGTTCAGCAAACCGACCTGTAAGTGCTTCTATAGATTCACCATATGAGTATCTGAATCCTTGGAGTTCCTGCTCAAGCACCTCTCTCTTAGAAGACATTTTTAAGATGTGATCCCCAAAAATGTACGTTTTTAACTATTTCCTCAACACAAGCTCAAAGCGAGAACCTGTGTACTCGCTAACTCAATCCCTTTGCACGCGAATGAACCCGCTTTCTAAACCGCACCCAAAAACCTGTCAAACCTTTTTCACAACCAAACAAATTCACCTTTTTTTAATTTTTTTTAATATAAAAATTAGTTTTTACCAAAAAAACTATTATAATATATATTGATAATTAAGTAATGATGACTTAATGATTATTATTATTATTAAAACCTAAAATATATAACATCTGTATGTCAGTCTTCTTCGTCGTAACACAAACAATATACCAATCGGAGATGGTAACCGGAGGTGGTGGTCGCTGATGTATTTGAATGGAGATGATCGGAGAAGATGAACGAAGGTGGTGATCGGAGTTGGCGACCGCGGTGTAGACGATGGTGATGACGTTGACCGAGATGGTGGCCGGAGATGATGAACAGTAATGGTGGACAGTAATGGTGGTGAACAGTGACAAGTGATCGTAGGTCGGAGTGGCGCCGAGATGAACAGTGAGTGTAGTTTCGTTACCAGTATGATGGTGATCGAGTGGTAGACGACGATGAAGAGAACGATGTTGGAGATTGGAGATGGAAGATGCTGATCGATGGTACGGTGATGTGGTTATAAGAGAAGAGATGGAGAGACTAGGAAACGTTGAGAGATGGTTGCAGGTTCACGTCGGGTTCACGAAGATGATGATAAACTCGAAAACTGAGTCGAAATCTGCTGATAACTCGAAACCGGAACTCGAAAACTCGAACTCGAAACAGTGAGAAATGGTTGCGACTCGGAACCGTGAAAGAGATAACTCGAGACCTCTGTTATGTTGTGAAGATGACTCGAGACCGGATATCAATTTAGTCGAGACCTTGATGCACTGATTCCTAAAAAAATTGGAGTCGAGACCAGCTGATGAAGGATATGACTCGAGACGGTGAACTTGTGACGATCAGTGACTCGGAATCACCTTTGAGTCGAGACTAGTGACTCGAGACCTCCTTGACTGAGAACTCCAACAATGAATGGACTCAAGACCTTGAAAGCTGGAAGATGACAACCTGTGACTCGAAACCTCCAAATGTGATTTAAACTCTTGTCACAGTTTTCAATGTTATCTTTTCTTTATTTTAACTTCTTATGAAAACAAACTTCCGAAAATCTTGTATTGATGAGATCCCCTTTTTAAAAAATAAAGATGTGATAAGATCTCTTTCCAAATTTTGAAAGGATTTTGCTCAATCTTTTAACAGTTCCCGAAAAGATCAAGAAAGCAAATATCTAATATTTTTCTTGAATCTCGATGAACACAAAACTTGAACCCGAAGAACACGAAGAATGTTCTTATTGATTTTTTTAAAAAATTTCAAAATCTTGAATCTTTGATATCACACCGAGCCTAGAAACAGGTTCTAATGGCTCTGATACCACTTGTAAGTCCCGTGAAACGGATCTTTCAATGATATCAAACAACACCAAGTTTGTGCGGAATCCAAACTTGATGTGATTCAAGAATAAACACGAAAAATATGAAATACGAAGAACAAACCGGAAACACTTTCAACACTTGCACACGATTCTATTACTTGAAAAGCAAAACCGTCTAGTACAAGTGTTCTTCACCAACTCGCCTCTCTCTCTAGCTCTCTAGAAGTTGTAACAATGAAGTTCCAACCCTAAAACAAGTTAGAAACTTGTTTATATACCTACTAAAACCCACTTCCCTACATGGGCTCCCCTTGGGCCTGCTTGGCCCACATGGCCTAAAGCTTAGCCCAAGTGACCTATAAAGGTCCACAACCTAATATAAACTAACCCGGTATAGCCCAGCTCGTAACCATAGCTCGTTGAGTTAATTTGATGCGTCAGTCTCACACTTTAGGGCCTAACAATCAAATCTGGACCGTACACCTTTACCCACTATTTTGGTATACTATGGGCAGCCCCTAGTATTGAATTTGTGAGTATAAAACCCAGATTCAACAAAAACCAGCAACAAACAGGCTGTTTGCAGCTGTTCTGCATCTGTACAGGCCTCGCGGCCCGCGTGAGGATCTGTGTGGCCTTACACGGCCCGCCTCACAGCCCAGACCAGCAACACAAGTTTGAAACAATGACAGAAATGGTCCCTGTTAGCTTTTAAGGTCATGTTTGGCACGTTTAAGGCCCGTTAAGCTATTTAAAAGGTTCCACAATGATGTTTAAACATAGGGGACATGAAACATGCTCAAAAACATGTCGGATGTCGGTTCGTTTGGCCGTACGGTCCCGATTACGACGAAACACGAACGGACGCGAAAAACGATCCAAATTACGCGACGAATGGAATTTTATCAAGGCGATCACTAAAATAAAATATTTTAATGCTTACATAAAGTTTTGGGTGTCCGGATATATTCAGAATGTAAGATATGCGCGAAAATGCAAACTTGTGCACTTTTTGACACTTTTAGTCCCTGTATGACTTAAAAGTTTATTTTTGCGCACCAAACACCTCCAAGCCTATATCTAAGCTATATAAAGGATAATTAGGGCATGTTTAACTCATGGACATATTCCGGAAGGTCCGTTACCCTACGAATCGACATACCTTTGCAGTTTGACGCAAATAGTCCTTTAATAAGTAGCGCGAAATGCCGTTTAATGATATCCAAGCCTTTCATGGCCCATATTGATCATTCCCAAGCATATACTTAAATATTACTACGCTCACGTTCGCTTGGATGGTCACCAAAAGGTGTAGATTCAAAAGTTGATGCTTTAGGTCCCTCTAATGCGCAAACTTGCGCATATCATCATTTAATAGCATCGAAGCCTTATCTAATCCATATTAGGCATTCTTGAGAGTATTATTAAACATCGTGATGCTTCGGGTTTGCTAAAAGGTCATTCAGAAGTATAATTAAACATATTGACACTTTTAGCCCCTTTAACTTGCAAAGTTGCGCGTAACTTTACTTATAGGCATAAAAGCCCTTAATAGCCAATATTACGCATTCCCGAGAGTAAAATCAAATATCATGAAGCTCCCGGTTTGTTAAGAGGTCACTTTTAGGTAAGAATTAACATGTTGACGCTTTTAACCCTTTATTGCGCAAACTTTCAATTAATTACACAAACGGCTACCCCTATTCAACGAGCGGCTAATTTGTGAATATGAACACCGTAAGGGGTTATTCAGAGACTTATTTAAACATGATAATCGTTCCAGTCTTTCTATGATCAAAGTTTTTGATCTTTCACAAAATTAGTCCTTTATAGTCAACGTTTGACTTTATTAGGGTTTAATACACGTGTCAATACATCATTGGACGTGATTTTACGAGGTGTTACATCCTCACCCCCTTAAAAGAAATCTCGACCTCAAGATTTGCTAAAATGCTGGAAGTTCTTTTTGTCGCATAATGGACTTAACTTCTATAGCATATTTGGAGCCTCTCCAAGCTCCCAAGTTGACATTTATAATAGGTACATGTATCCTTGTTGGAGCTTCTTAACCTGTCGATCCTCAATCGATGCAGGTTTCTCATCATATCATAAATTATCATATCATTATGTGATAGTGCTTCTCGACTTATTGGTGAAACACATCTTTAAATCATTAGTGTGTAATGCATTGCGAGCTCCGCCAAGCTCCTTAAATAGGTTTTAGCTTATAAGCTATTTGATCTTGATACCTTTGATTTCCTTCGAATGATTCCATATATTCAGAGCTTAGCTAGCCTGATAATTTAACAAATTGGCACACCCTTCCTGGGTGATATCTTTTGTTGAACCTTATTCTTTTTACAAGAACTTAGGAGGGTTGCTACTTTCATTAATTCTTGATTTTCTGCCGAATACTGGCAACTTACAGATGATTATGGATTTGTTTTATCTTATTCGTTGTTTCCAAGGCAACTTTCAGATCTTGATAATTGGACTTACCAATCTTTTGTCCAACAATAAATGTTTAACATTTCATCTATACAAGGTTTCCAAAGAAGCAGCCTTGATTCTTGTATAACAACTATTATAGAAAAGCTTATTTTAAGGTGAGATGGTTATTCCAACCACTGCTTAAAACTTAATCTTAAGGAACAGCTAATCCTTGCCGTTAGTCGAACAAATCGACGATCCTGGGCAGCTGATGGCAATTCTTAATTGTTGCTCAATTAGGGTTGCGGTAATCAATGCATAAGCAAAATGAACCGTCTTTCTTAATTAACTATACCGAATTCTCAGGATATTGAGTTAGGTTATACGAATCCTCTATTTTAAAACTTACTTAATCAGGGTTTCGATTCTTCCAATGATGGTACTGGCCGTCTTGGAGATTTCATAATAATACAGCCCTAAATGGGGTATAAATCTTGATTCTACTTGCCTTTCAGGAGGTAAACAGGGTAATCTTAGGAGAAGATAATCAAGATCCAAGGAGATTCCAGAGACTTTCCAAATCTCAGGCTCCAGTTCATCCATCATTGCTTGTGTCAAATAAGTGACACGTTTATGTTACAAGTCCACAAATTCCTTAATCGGGAACATTCACTTGGAAACTTCCATTCTGGATATCTTCTTTGAATACCATTAGCTGACTTTAGTACCATATGACCATTGGAATATCCTTGCGGTTCCATGCAATAAACCTCCATACTGATCAGGCATGGAAGCAATCTATGGAACTTATTAAGATACATCAATCCTCATGTGGCACTTTTATCATACCATCTGGTATTCGTAATCGATAGAGATCAAGGAGATATCAACTATATATGCTGACGCACTTCTTCTAGAGAGAGGATACTTCTACGACTGAAGGTTCTTGACAGGAACAGAAGAAATGGTTCTTATGATTTTGCCTGTAAGTTTTACCTTACACTTAATTTCTGAGGTTTTTACGGAAAATTTTCTAAAAGTTTGCTAAGCTTATGGTCTTATGAGAGACTTAGCAGTACCTGAAACCAAACGTAATTCCTAGCAATAAAATCACAATAAGGGATTTATCTAGTGTCATTATTAATGTGAACTGCCTCTAATCATTCATCAGGAGGGTTAAATGCCTCCATTCTTAATCCTTTTTAACTTAGCTGCAAATTCTTTGGCAAATTTTAGGGCAGTCTCAGCTTTGACTGGTTATTTCTTAATCTATATAACGTGAGTAGCTGAGGTAGATCCATAATGGATTTATAATGAGCAGACTTTGAAACTTTAATGTGCCCTCTTATTGCCGTTGTTAACCACCAATAATTATTGCATTAAGCTTAGATTTTGGGTAAACTGAATAGGGCACTATCCCAGCCAATGAATTAAAATTTGTAACATATTGTCGACAGTCTAGAACTTTTATGGTGAGAGTCATAAAATTCATCTTTTTCCATTTCGGTAAGCGGATAATAGGTTTTTCTAATAAGGTCCTTAAAACTTGGACCATTCCATAATGTATAAGAGGATTTTTCTTGTGGACTTTATTAATGTCCTCCCTAATTAAGGGTATTGCCATTGAATGACTGTGATGCATACCTCACCATGTCCTTTCCAGCATAACCGCTGATACACCCTATGGTTTCTACTTCATCTAACAATTTCCTGCAATTGATGGCTCCTTTTTACTATTGAAGTCTCTTGACTTCCAAGAGACGAAGTACCTTTAAGTACATCTAAAAGAATGGAGCTCCTTGCCATGTATGATTTTGTTTGGGTTATTCTTCGCCATTGAAGTATGAATAAAGCTCTTCTCATGAGCAGCGACATGTGTTTTAGAGCAAGCAACATTCGGCTTCTTGAGCCCTTTTATGACTTTTCTCATAGTCTTTCTAACAGCTGCGTTAATTACAGTTTTGGAGATTAACTCCATTAATACTGAGGTTCACATTTGATGCACCATTAACATTTGTCGCATCTCTAGCATCACGACTGTTGTTTGCCTCTTCTGAGTTTTCCATACTCGAAGCCTTGGCATTAAATACCAAATTCAACAAGTGCTTAGGCAATCCATACCCAGTGTCTCCTTTATTTGTCAAAGGCTCACCATAAGGAGTCTTGATAACTACTTGCTCCTTATTACACCAATATGGGCTTGATTTTAAGACGACCAATCCATTCCTATCATGTCACACCCCGATTTCCACGTGTCACCGGTGGGCCCGGTGGGGAGTATCGTGACGTGGTTGGAAACAAAATAGTCAAACAACACAATATATATGAATGCACAGCGGAAGCAAATGATAAATATATTACAATCCGAATATAACGTAATATCAGGTATTACAACGGAAAGTAACGGATCCACAGGCGGATCTTAAAACATAACATTTTCAACAGACTTTAGGCGCCTAGAACTTGCAAGATTCCCTATCAACGCCCTGAGCAGCTTCCAGCCTATTATGTACTTGTACCTGTCACTTAGACTTTGGAAAATACATCAGTTTTCACTGGTAAATACACTCAACTGACTCATTTGAAAAGAGTTTAAGAAAATTGGTTTAGGTGCACAAGGCAAGAAAATATGTTGACACTTTGATTAAAATGCTCAAGGCAAAATTAATCTTTTATACTTGGGACAAACTATATCTCATGTTATCAGTTTTACATAACTTGCTCTACATACGGGGCCCGGTTCTATGCCGGTTCAAGATTAACCGACACACCACTATTCCCTTATTGGGAATCCCTTATTGGGTATAATTAATTAATAAGCATATAGCATCTGTCAGGTGTATGTCTACACCTCGTGCTTAGGTCGTGGCCATTGCAATTAATGAGTCAAGGATATCCAGGACACGGTCGCATTAACCCCCAATGTTTCAGTCAAGCAATACGAATTAAAACAGGTTATTTGAATTTCCCGACTCATTGGTCTTTGAATCCCATACCTGACCATGCGGTATTTATATTACCGTATCCCAAGCCCGTAATAGGGAAAATAAGTTAAGAGTATTTACCTGAGCTAGCTCCTGTCTTAAATAGCAAGATTTAAAATAACTCAGCCGTATTCACTTAAGTAAGTGTAGGTACAATTTACTGGAAGACTCTAGTCTGGAATGATGGTATAAATAACCAATTAGAATACTAACGGGTCTTTAATTAAGCCTAAATTTAGACCGGTTAGTTTACAGAAAGATACGGTTCAAACGCATGATAAGGCGAAGACCGTTATAGAATGTGTTTTAGACCCGAAAAGTTTGAAGACTTGTATAATATGAGTAATCTAAACACCTTCTGGATTTTGAGGCAAAAATGATATGGTTTGACTCGTTTCGGCTAATATATGCAAACTAGTTACATAAGCCGATCTGAACGCGAAAGGTGCGTAACGAGTAACCAAATAAATCATATACAGGTTTCCTAAGTTAATATGCCTTTAATATGTTGTGATATCAGTAGGATACCTTCCATTATGCCCAAAACGAGTTTAATCTTAATTTAAGCCCCGTAGGGGTATTTTGGTCATTTAAATGGTTATAAAAGAGTTTTAAATGTAAACCGGAGTTTAAAACTTTAGCTTACTGTAAAAATATAATAATTTACTTAAAATATCAGTAGGTATCAAACCTTATGTGCTCAACATAATCTTAATACATACTATGCGTCAAAAATGCCTAAAAAGGCGATTTG
This sequence comes from Helianthus tuberosus, assembly GCA_030545235.1. Classification (NCBI taxonomy): domain Eukaryota; kingdom Viridiplantae; phylum Streptophyta; class Magnoliopsida; order Asterales; family Asteraceae; genus Helianthus; species Helianthus tuberosus. Next base: position 10,182 of record JARYGA010027925.1, on the reverse strand, counting down.
GAGCCATTTCCGGGTTTTCAAATGAAAGCTGATATTTTTATAATTCCAGAAGGCTCAAAATACTTTATTTATTATATTAGATTAGTATAAAAAGGTTTGGGGTCAAAAGGATTTGTAAAACTCATTTTATGGCTTAAAAGGGTATAATCGGTATTTACCGGATTAATGCCATAACCTTAGGTTATGAGCACGTTAAAAATAATTAAAAATCTTTAAAAATTCCAAAATATTATATTACATCAGTGGGTAAAAGGTTTGGTGTCAAAAATTGGGTTTAGATAGGCTTTATGCTAATTGCGCCTTTTAATTACTAAAAGGCGTTATAATTACGCTAATGAGCATAACTCCTAATCTAGACCTCCAACTGATGTGAAATTTTAGGGACATGTTTATAAATCAGTATCAAAGGTTATTTTCCTTTCACATATTCAAAAATCTCGTTTTATGGTAAAAAGGGCATTATGGTCAACGTTTAGGCAATTAACGGAAACGTGTAAACGAATCGGATAATCAATGAACCAACCACAGAGGGTTATGCTAAAATGTAGCCTGGTCCTAAGGAAGCTCCAAGGCATTTCCAAATCATACCAAAGTGGGTCAGAACTGAAGTCAAAGCAAAAGTCAAAGCTTTGCGACTTTCGGTTCCGAACCGGGTCTAAACAGAAAATTGTCGGGTTGAACATGTTTAGACATGTTCTTACACTAATTACCTAGTTATATTAATGATCAAACAGGTTGCAAAGCTTCTACATTGCTAATTACATGTTAATTCGCAATTTAGCATTATGTTGACTTTTTAATAACAAGTTTGACCCGACATTTGACTTAGTTAGAGTGGGAATCAGAGGGTGCCCTTTTAAGGGTTTATTGCCCACATAATTACCAACTTATAACTACTTTCAATTCGACTAATCACTGGACCATTAATGATTAATCGCTAAGTCAACCGTTAATTACGACGGTTTGACTTTTAAGCTTAAACTAAGTAAAAACTTAACTAAGAAAGGTTAAGCATACTTACCAAGGTCTAATGCACTATTAGAGATGGCTTGTGTCTGCTCTTAAGCTCCAGAAAGCTCCAGAAAAGCAGAAGAAAGGTGTGAAGTGAAATGGTTGCAACTTAGTGGCCTTTTATAGTGTTCTTGATCTCATAGATCATCGACAACTAAGTCTAAGGGGTGATCCAGATCATTGACAAGTGCCCCTAAGGCCTAGGAACATGTTGGGGGCGCCCATGAAGAGTTAAAGGGCAATACTTGACGTTTACATGGGCTGAACAGGCAACAGAAATGAGTTGCTGCATCTGGGGCCTGCTTGCGCACCGTAAGGTTTTTGGTGTTGAGGTGCGCAAGACCTTGGCCAGCAAAATGAATCTTTCAAATGTTGACAGTTTTGATCCCTGGACTTCCAAACTTGATTTTTCCTTTATTTCTTGTACTTTGGGCCCTCTAAATTGAATTCTAAGGGCTTCAAGACTTATACCAACTTTGTTAAGTCCTTGGTTAACTTTTGATCACCCGAAAAGTCATAGATTTCAACGTTGACACTTTTAACCCCTCGCACACGAATTTTATCATAACTTTCTCATACGATAACAAAACTTTATGAAATTTTTATCGTGCATTCTAGTGAGCATAATTAATCGTTACAAAGCTTCGGGTTTTCTAAAAGGTCACTCAGAGGTATAACTTAAACATGTTGACACATTTAACCCCTGTAGTTTGTAATCTCTCACTTTTAGCCTCGTATGATCCATGATTTATTCGTCTGATGGTATCAACATCATGTAGGGTTATTGTAAAGTATATTTATTCACTGTTGACATTTTGAACTCGTATATTCACATACTTTCCATGTTTGTCAACTTTAGTCCCTCAAGAACATTCTTTCACACGTTCAAGCTTATGACACGTGTCAATACATTATAGGACGTGAATTTTCGAGGTGTTACATCCTCACCCCCTTAAAAGAAATCTCGACCTAGAGATTTTTTAAAGTAAAGGAAGTAATTTCTGCCTTACATTGGGCTTAATCTTCCCCAGTACCTTTGAGCCTCTATGGCATTCCAATTGACCTTTATGATAGGTACATGCATCCTTTTTGGAGCTTCTTAACCTGTCGATCCTTAATCGATACAGGATGCTCATCACATCATAAATTTGCATATCATTATGTGATAGTGCCTTTTGACTTATTGGTGAAACACACCCTTTAGTCACTAGTATGTAATGTATTGCGAGCTCCGCCAAGCTCCATAAATAGGTTTTAGCTTATAAGCTACCTGATCTTGATACATTCGATTTCCTTCGAATGATTTTATATATTCAGGGATTAACTAGCCTGATAATTTAACAAATTTGGTACACCCTTCCTGGGTGATACTTTTTGTTGATCCTTATTCCTTAACAAGAATTTAGGAGGGTTGCTACTTTCTTTAATTCTTGATTTCCTGCCGTATACTGGCAACTTACAACCGATTATGGATTTGTATGATCTTATTTGTTGTTTCCAAGGAAACTTTCAGATCCTGATAATTGGACTTACCAATTCTCTATCTAACAATAGATGTTTAACATTCCATCTATACAAGGTCTCCAAAGGAGCAGCCTTAATACTTACATATCTATTATTATAGAACAGCTTATCTTAAGGTGGGATGGTTATCCCAACCATTGCTTAAAACAAATCTTAAGGAGTAGCTAATCCTTATAGCTAGTTGAATAATTCAACGATCCTGGGTAGTTGATGGCGATTCTTAATCGTTATTAAAATAGGGTTGCGGTAATGAATGCATAAGCAAAATGAACCGTCTTTCTTATCTAACAATATCAAACTCTCGGAATATCGAGTTAGGCTATATGAACCCTCTATTTTAAAACTTAGTTATTCAGGGTTTCGATTCTTCCAATGATGGTACTAGCCGTCTTGGAGATTTCATAATAATATAGCCTTAAATGGGATATAAACCTTAACTCTACTTGCCTCTTAGGGGTAAACAGGGTAATCTTAGGAGAAGATAATCAAGACACAAGGAGGTTACAGTGATTTCCATATCTCAGGCTCCAGTTCACCCATCATTGCTTGTGTCAAATAAGTGACACCTTTATGTTACTAGTCCACGAATTCCTTAACCGGAAACATTTACTTGGACAATTCCATTCTGGATATCTCCTTTGAATACCATTAGTTGACTTTAGTACCATATGACCTCTCAGAATATCTTTGTGGTCCCATGCATTAAACCTCCATGCTGATCAGACATGGAAGCAATCTATGGAACTTATTAAGATACACCAATCCTCATATGGCGCTTTTATCATACCATATGGGATTCAGAATCGATAGAGATTAAAGAGATATCAACTATATATGCTGACGCACTTCCTCTTAGAGAGAGGACATTTCGAGAACTCTACGACTGAAGGTTTCTGATAGGAACAAAAGAAATGATTCTTCCGATTTCGTCTGTAACTTTTACCTTACACTTAATATCTGGGGTTTTTATGGGAAAATTTCTAAAAGTTTGCTAAGCTTAAGATCTTATGAGAGACTTAGCAGCATCTTAACCCAAACGTATCTCCTTGAGTGGTCAAAGGCTCACCATAAGGAGTTTTGATAACTAATTGCTTCTTATCATCCACAATATGGACTTGGCTACCAGACGACCAACCCATTCTTATCACTATATCGAGTCCTTTATTATATAAATGGAAACGAGGACAGCAGAAAAGAATGATTCCTAATGGATATAAAACACCCATCTAATATTGTTGAAGCAGTCTCTGATGTACTATCGGTCAATTTTACTTTACATTTAACGCTTAGAGTTTTAGCAGGCAGATTTAATGATTTACAAAAACTATTGTCTACGAAAGACTTATCTGAACCTGAATCAATTAATACTCTAGCATGAGCGTTATTGATAAAGAAAATACCTGTTGTGACATTGTCATCCTGAATAGCCTCCTGAGCGCCCATTTGAGAGCTTCCAGCTTCGGTCTTCTTAGCCCCTCCAGGCTTCTTGGTCTTATTAGGGCAATTAATTTTGATGTGCCCTATTTCATTGCAACCATAGCAGGTTGTGTCCTTTATGTCTTGGCACTCCAAAGTCTTGTGCCCTTCCTTATTACAAATTCCACAAGGCTTAGCATTCGCATTTAAAGTGCCTTTTCCTTTAATCGCCTTCTTTGGGCAGCGGGTCTTTATGTGCCCCTTTTCGCCACAACCATGGCAGGTCGCATCTTCCATCTTCTTGCAATCCAAGGTCTTGTGACCCTTGGTTTTCCAAATTCCACATAATTTAGCACGTGGGTCGATTGTGCATTTTCCAGAATGTTGCTTCCTGCAGTTGTGGAATTCGGGTTTTTGCCTCCTTTGGCTTGGACTGGTTATAGTTCGAACCGGTCTTACCCTTTTTGTAACCCTTATTTGGGGTGTTATAGTACCTTCGCTTATGATCCTTCAACACACGGTCCACAGCGTTGTTTACGGCTGTATTTATCATAGCCTGTAACTCGGTGCTTGTTAAGTTCAGTCTTGCACCATCATTCTGATTAACTGGACGATTGTGAGCTTCAGAGGGGTCAGCCATGGTGAAGCTTTCAAGGCTACAAACCAAGTAGCAATAATTGGTTTAACTATATGGTGAATTGTCGAATTTGATGATTAAATAGCCATGGTACAAATAAACCTTATAGGCGAATAGATAGTATTAAATTTATTTGATTATGTTTTGCCTAGGTTTTTAAATAAACAATCCTTGGCGAGTAAACGGAATATGATCCTTCATATCTATAGACAGGGGACATAAGTCACGACTGTCAATGTCGTACCGACATTTTATATAGCACAAGGCTTGTTCCCAAGGACTTTTGATGGCACAGGGCCTTATCACTAGGGAAAAATCTAAAACATAATCGATGATTCCTTTGGATCGGAAAATTTCATAGTTCATTGTCTTGACAAGAATTTATGAAATAAAAACTATCTTTTCATGTATGCACCTTTTCCCGTAGGTATACATCCCAAATGGATGTTTTGATGCGTACATCATGTTCGACGTTTACCAGTCATGATTCCTATTGATCATTTACGCTAAATAAGGGATTTGGAAAATTCCTAATATAAGGATGACAAGTGTGATTTTATCGCATCACGGTTGTCGAGAGTGTTAACACATTTTCAGATGTTAACAAGGATCTGAATCTCTTTTTAAACAGGTTTTACCATCTTAGCTAGGTCTTCAATGACATTCAAGCTAGGTCAAACCTTTTAAGATTCTCTTTTAATATTTATACTGGCAGGGAAGGAAGGATATTTATTTTATTCAGGATTTTTATCATAAATCCTAATTTACAAGTTAATAATAGCACAAATGGCCTAGTCGCGTAGACAAGTTTAATTTATGAACCATGATTTCAGAGAATCGCGGCATTAAGGTTTGAATCAAAGTTCATTACCTTTTCTTGACAGGGAGTTGTAGGCTACCACTGTCTTTAGTCTCAGAGGACATTAACTATAGCCCGTAGGCACGTCCCTTCTAAGGGATGTTTATAATATGATCATCTCATAGGATGGTATAAACCATGATTTCAGAGAATCGAGGCATTAAGGTTTGAATCAAAGTTCATTACCTTTTCTTGACAGGGAGTTGTAGGCTACCACTGTCTTTAGTCTCAGATGACGTTAATTATAGCCCGTAGGCACTTCATCCATAAGGGATGATTATATAAATAAGGGAATTTAGAATAACCCATTTAAGAATGACTTACGTGATTTTATCGTGTCACATCTTGTCAAGCATGATAATATACTTTTAGATATATAAAAAAATTTGGATCTCTTGAATAGGTTCTACCATCTTGGCCTTGTCTGCAGTGACATTCAGGCTAGGTTTTACCTTTAAGATTCTTTTTAATAATTATCGCTGAACAATCCTAAATTGAAATGTTAACGAGGATCTGAACCTAATTGCGGAATTACCATCTTGGCCCTGTCTTAAGGTGACATATGGCTAGGTCTTGTCCTTTTTAGATTTTGCCATTTTTATTATAATGGTAGATCTTATATATAGGAATGATATTTTAAATATAATCGTTCCTTTAAAATTTAAACAAGTATATGGTTGCCCTAAACGGGACTTGAAAGGAATAATGTTGTCCTTGAAGGGACTGAAAAATAAATATGTCCTTAGAAGGACTATTAAGGAAACGATCTTCAGCAAAAAGGAGTTTCTTCTTCATTTTATTTCTGAATGCTTTCTCCTTGGTTGCACGTTTCACCCTGGCCGCGGTACGAAGCTCAGCATTTTAAGGCTCCTGATGTGGAGAATTCCTATTACAGCTTCTTCGCTTGGCGACGTATCCAAAAATTTGGAAGCAAAGATTTCCAGATTAGGATTGAGAATATTCCTATGTTAAGTCTAGACTCAGAAGGTCAAGGAATGTGCTAATGTGTCATTGAGATTAAACACAAAAGGCTAGTGTTTAATTCACTCAATGTTGGCTTTGATACCAACCTGTCACACCCCGATTTCCATGTGTCACCGGTGGGCCCGGTGGGGAGTATCGTGACGTGGTTGGCAACATAATAGTCAAACAACACAATATATATGAATGCACAGCGGAAGCAAAAGATAAATATATTACAATCCGAATATAACGTAATATCAAGTATTACAACGGAAAGTAAAGGATCAACAGGCGGATCTTAAAACATAACATTTTCAACAGACTTTAGGCGCCTAGAACTTGCAAGATTCCCTATCAACGCCATGAGCAGCTTCCAGCCTATTACGTACTTGTACCTGTCACTTAGACTTTGGAAAATACGTCAGTTTTCACTGGTAAATACACTCAACTGACTCATTTGAAAAGAGTTTAAGAAATTTGGTTTAGGTGCACAAGGCAAGAAAATATGTTGACACTATGATTAAAATGCTCAAGGCAAAATTAATCTTTTATACATGGGACAAACTATATCTCATGTTATCAGTTTTACATAACTTGCTCTACATACGGGGCCCGGTTCTATGCCGGTTCAAGATTAACTGACACACCACTATTCCATTATTGGGAATCCCTTATTGGGTATAATTAATTAATAAGCATATAGAATCTGTCAGGTGTATGCCTACACCCCGTGCTTAGGTCGTGGCCATTGCAATTAATGAGTCAAGGATATCCAGGACACGGTCGCATTAACCCCCAATGTTTCAGTCAAGCAATACGAATTAAAACAGGTTATATGAATTTCCTGACTCATTGGTCTTTGAACCCCATACCTGACCATGCGGTATTTATATTACCGTATCCCAAGCCCGTAATAGGGAAAATAAGTTAAGAGTATTTACCAGAGCTAGCTCCTGTCTTAAATAGCAAGATTTAAAATAACTCAGCCGTATTCACTTAAGTAAGCGTAGGTACAATTTACCGGAAGACTCTAGTCTGGAATGATGGTATAAATAACCAATTAGAATACTAACGGGTCTTTAATTAAGCCTAAACTTAGACCGGTTAGTTTACAGAAAGATACGGTTCAAACGCATGATAAGGCGAAGACCGGTATAGAATGTGTTTTAGACCCGAAAAGTTTGAAGACTTGTATAATATGAGTAATCTAAACACCTTCTGGATTTTGAGGCAAAAATGATATGGTTTGACTCGTTTCGGCTAATATATGCAAACTACTTACATAAGCCGATCTGAACGCGAAAGGTGAGTAACGAGTAACCAAATAAATCATATACAGGTTTCCTAAGTTAATATGCCTTTAATATGTTGTGATATCAGTAGGATACCTTCCATTATGCCCAAAACGAGTTTAATCTTAATTTAAGCCCCGTAGGGGTATTTTGGTCATTTAAATGGTTATAAAAGAGTTTTAAATGTAAACCTGAGTTTAAAACTTTAGCTTACTGTAAAAATATAATAATTTACTTAAAATATCAGTAGGTATCAAACCTTATGTGCTCAATATAATCTTAATACATACTATGCGTCAAAAATGCCTAAAAAGGCGATTTGGAGCCATTTCCGGGTTTTCAAATGAAAGCTGATATTTTTATAATTCCAGAAGGCTCAAAATACTTTATTTATTATATTAGATCAGTAGAAAAAGGTTTGGGGTCAAAAGGATTTGTAAAACTCATTTTATGGCTTAAAAGGGTATAATCGGTATTTACCGGATTAATGCCATAACCTTAGGTTATGAGCAGGTTAAAAATAATTAAAAATCTTTAAAAATCCCAAAATATTATATTACATCAGTGGGTAAAAGGTTTGGTGTCAAAAATTGGGTTTAGATAGGCTTTAAGCTAATTGCGCATTTTAATTACTAAAAGGCGTTATAATTACGCTAATGAGCATAACTCCTAATCTAGACCTCCAACTGATGTGAGATTTTAGGGACATGTTTATAAATATGTATCAAATGTTATTGTCCTTTCACATATTCAAAAATCTCGTTTTATGGTAAAAAGGGCATTATGGTCAACGTTTAGGCAATTAACGGAAACGTGTAAACGAATCGGATAATCAATGAACCAACCACAGAGGGTTATGCTAACATGTAGCCTGGTCCTAAGGAAGCTCCAAGGAATTTCCAAATCATACCAAAGCGGGTCAGAACTGAAGTCAAAGCAAAAGTCAAAGCTTTGCGACCTTCGGTTCCGAACCGGGTCTAAACAGAAAATTGTCGGGTTGAACATGTTTAGACATGCTCTTACACTAATTACCAAGTTATATTAATGATCAAACAGGTTGCAAAGCTTCTACATTGCTAATTACATGTTAATTCGCAATTTAGCATTCTGTTGACTTTTTAATAACAAGTTTGACCCGACATTTGACTTAGTTAGAGTGGGAATCAGAGAGTGCCCTTTTAAGGGTTTATTGCCCACATAATTACCAACTTATAACTACTTTCAATTCGACTAATCACTGGACCATTAATGATTAATCGCTAAGTCAACCGTTAATTATGACGGTTTAACTTTTAAGCTTAAACTAAGTAAAAACTTAACTAAGAAAGGTTAAGCATACTTACCAGGGTCTAATGCACTATTAGAGATGGCTTGTGTCTGCTCTTAAGCTCCAGGAAGCTCCAGAAAAGTAGAATAAAGGTGTGAAGTGAAATGGTTGCAACTTAGTGGCCTTTTATAGTGTTCTTGATCTCATAGATCATCGACAACTAAGTCTAAGGGGTGATCCAGATCATTGACAAGTGCCCCTAAGGCCTAGGAACATGTAGGGGGCGCCCATGAAGAGTTAAAGGGCAATACTTGACGTTTACATGGGCTGAACAGGCAACAGAAATGAGTTGCTGCATCTGGGGCCTGCTTGCGCACCGTAAGGTTTTTGGTGTTGAGGTGCGCAAGACCTTGGCCAGCAAAATGAATCTTTCAAATGTTGACAGTTTTGATCCCTGGACTTCCAAACTTGATTTTTCCTTTATTTCTTGCACTTTGGGCCCTCTAAATTGAATTCTAAGGGCTTCAAGACTTATACCAACTTTGTTAAGTCCTTGGTTAACTTTTGATCACCCGAAAAGTCATAGATTTCAACGTTGACGCTTTTAACCCCTCGCACACGAATTTTATCATAACTTTCTCATACGATAACGAAACTTTATGAAATTTTTATCGTGCATTCTAGTGAGCATAATTAATCGTTACAAAGCTTCGGGTTTGCTAAAAGGTCACTCAGAGGTATAACTTAAACATGTTGACTCATTTAACCCCTGTAGTTTGTAATCTCTCACTTTTAGCCTCGTATGATCCATGATTTATTCGTCTGATGGTATCAACATCATGTAGGGTTATTGTAAAGTATATTTATTCACTGTTGACATTTTTAACTCGTATATTCACATACTTTCCATGTTTGTCAACTTTAGTCCCTCAAGAACATTCTTTCACACGTTCAAGCTTATGACACGTGTCAATACATTATAGGACGTGAATTTTCGAGGTGTTACATATCATTATATCGAGTCTCTCTTATTTTTAACGGAAACAAGGACCGTGGAAAAGAATGTTCATAATGGATATAAAACATCCATCTAATATTGCTGAAACAGCTCTGAGGCACCATCGGCCAATTCTACTTTATACGTAGCGCTTAGAGTTTTAACAGGCAGATTCAATGATTTACAAAATCTATTGTCTAGGAAAGACTTATCTGA
>JARYGA010027924.1:0-54439 GCA_030545235.1 Helianthus tuberosus | reverse complement strand
TATATGGCATGACCGTCTAGGTCACCCTGGTAGCATAATGATGAGACGAATAATCAAGAGTGCAACCGGGCACCCTCTTAAAAACTTAAAAGTTTTGCTACCACAAGACTTATCATGTGCAGCATGCTCTCTGGGCAAACTTATAACTCGGCCCTCAGAAACTAAATTGACACATGAAACCCCATCGTTTTTAGAAAGAATCCAAGGGGATATTTGTGGGCCTATTCATCCTCCGTGTGGACCATTCCGCTATTTCTTGGTCTTAATTGACGCGTCCTCAAGGTGGTCACATGTGAGCATTTTAGCTACTCGAAATGTAGCATTTGCCCGAATTTTAGCTCAAATCATACAATTGAGAGCCAATATTCCGGATAATCAAATTAAAAACATCCGGATGGATAATGCGGGAGAGTTCACATCTCAAGCTTTTAATGACTTTGTATGTCAATTGGGATCAATTTTGAACATTCAGTAACTCATGTTCACACACAAAACGGTTTAGCTGAATCTCTGATTAAACGATTACAAATAATCGCTAGACCACTCTTAATGAGATGTAAATTACCATCTTCTGCATGGGGTCATTCTATTTTGCATGCCGCTGCACTGATTAGATTGAGTCCAACTGCTGATCATAAATACTCCCCATTGCAAGTGGTCTCCGGACGAGAACCAAGTTTGTCCCACCTCAGAATCTTTGGTTGTGCGGTATATGCACCAATACCGCCACCACAACGTACTAAAATGGGACCCCAAAGAAGACTGGGTATCTATATTGGTTTTAACTCCCCGTCCATAATTAAATATTTAGAACCAATGACGAGAGACATGTTTATAGCACATTATGCTGATTGTCATTTTGATGAAACAATGTTCCCAGCCTTAGGGGGAGATAAGGACAAAGAAAGACTGGTAACACAAGAAATAACGTGGAATGCAGCATTGCTATCAAATCTCGACCCCCGAAGTGGTCAATGTTAATATGAAGTCCAAAAGATTATACATTTGCAATGAATAGCAAATGAATTACTAGATGCATTCACGGAGACGAATAGAGTGACAAAGTCACATGTACCAGCAACAAATGCACCTGCTCAAATTGAAGTAATCCTAGAAGAGATTACTATACAACGAAAGTGTGGGAGACCAATCGGTTCCAAGGACAAAAGCCCATGGAAACGTAAAGAGCAAAGTAACGCAGTTGGTGAAAACTCACAAAAGGTTATAAATGAAACCCAGGTAGAGGTAAATGTCCCAGAAGTGACAACTATAATTCCAGAGGAAAATGAAGTTTCAGAAGAAACACCGGTACCGAACGAAAATGAGATCTCTATTAATTATGTACAAGATAGTATAATGTGGAACCGGAATAAAACATGTGTTGATGATATATTCACATATGCTATAGCAACGGATGTAATCAATGAAAATGATTACGTACCAAAAACTTTAGAAGAGTGCATGCACAGAAATGATTGGCTAAGATGGCAAGAAGCCATAAATGCCGAATTAAATTCGCTCGAAAAGCGACATGTTTTCGGACTTGTAGTCCGAACGCCCATAGACGTCAAACCAGTAGGTTATAAATGGGTGTTTGCAATAAAGAGAAATGAAAAGAATGAGATTGTACGATATAAGGCTCGACTTGTAGCACAAGGGTTTTTCCACATCCCAGGAGTTGATTATGAGGAAACGTATTCCCCTGTAGTAGATGCGATAACCCTTAGGTTCCTAATTGGCCTCGCAATCTCTGAAGGACTTCATATGAGACTAATGGATGTCGTCACTGCATACTTATACGGAACACTTGAAAATGACATCTGCATGAAAATCCCTAAAGGATTAAAATTGCCTGAAGCATTAAAATCAACACCTCGAGATATGTGTTCTATAAAGCTCCAGAGATCTTTATATGGTTCAAACAATCTGGTCGTATGTGGTACAAACGACTTAGTGAATATCTCGAAAAAGAATGATACAAGTCTGATGTAATCAGTCCATGTGTTTTTATAAAAAGAACACATTCAAATTTCACTATAATAGCAGTCTATATTGATGATATCAACATCATCGGATCTCCTGAAGAGATAGAGAAAGCTGCTCAGTTGTTAAAGAAGGAATTTGAAATGAAAGATCTTGGTATGACGAAATTATGCATCGGACTACAATTTGAGTATCTGTGCAATGGCACATTTTTCCATCAATCAAACTACATCCAGAAGATGTTAATACGTTTCAATATGGATAAAGCACATCCGTTTAGCGTACCTATGGTTGTCCGACCACTAGATCCACACAAAGATCTTTATCGCCCTCAAGAAGAAGGCGAAGAAGTACTTGGTCCAGAAGTAGCGTACTTAAGTGCGATCGGTGCCCTTATGTGTCTCGCAAATAACATAAGATCTGACATTGCATTTGCTGTACATGTACTAGCGAGATATAGTTCGAATCCAACACGTAGACACTGGAATGGTGTAAAACATATATTCTGGTATATTTGCGGGACACAAGACTTAGGTCTTTTCTATCAGAAAGATCAAAAGTCCCAGCTTGTTGGCTATGCTGATGCCGGATATCTATCAGATCCTCACAAAGCAAAATCTCAGACAGGTTATGTATTCACATACGGTGACACAACAATTTCTTGGAAGTCAACTAAACAAACACTTACAGCAACATCATCAAATCATGCTGAATTGATAGCACTATATGATGCTGGTCGAGAATGTGTGTGGTTGAGATCAATTATTAATCACATACAAGAAGCATGCGGATTAGAACAGATCAAGAAGGAGCCGACAGACAATGCTGTCACACCCGCTCGTAGCGGAAGCGCGAGGTGTGATCTGATCGGTTCTCATTGCATAACAATATAAGTGAACATACTAAATGAATAAAAACAAGCTCCAATGCCATTGTCATAATTGTTTCAAAAGAACGCAACATAAGTTAACTGTATTTGTTACAAACCATCAAAAGAAAATGCGTTTTCATCGTTCTATACATCAAAATGTAAGTCTTAAAATGTCAAGGCTTTGACCACTATATCACCGCAAGGAGGCGGTATATAACGGGCAAACCCTTCAAATGGTGGCATGGAGTCTTGATACTTGCTTTCCTTGACTGAAATGTCTGCCAGGTCCACTAATTTCCTGAAATACATGTTAAGTTTGAAAACATCAACAAAAGTTGAGCGAGTTCATGCAGTTTAGTTGTATGAGATGTATCTGTAAAATGTGAGTTGTATAAACTGTATCTGTAAAATGTGAGTTGTATAAACTGTATCTGTATGAATGATGTATAAACTGTATCCACAACATGTGAATTGTATAAAATGTATCTGTATGTATGATGTATAACTGTATCCACAACATGTGAATTGTATAAAATGTATCTGTATGTATGATGTAGTATGTAAAGCGTCAATGAAATCGTTGATCATTAATGTTTCGCGAGGACATTAATATGTGTGACGAATTAGGAAGCAATCCAACCCTAGACGATTTTATGTCGATTCCTATCGACTGGGACACAAACGCACTCTTCTGTATGGGTCCACGACCAAGAGTGGGGCTCGCCAAAACCCATTAGATCTAAGCCTTTGTTCCTTGGTCCAAACTGGATTAATGGTGCTTATTGTATGGCCCTAATTCGCACATGATCTAAGGTGTTTCATTCCCTAACTTTAACATACGATTGAACATGTATCTTCCCCGATAGTTGTAAAGTTGTAAAACATTTAAATGAATAGGGGACATGAACTCACTGAATTGCGTCCGTGAATAGAAGTAAATAAGATCTCACGTGCGGTCGTCCTGAATAGCGTTGCGACCTACAAATGTTCTTATTTTTGTTAGACACTTCGGTCTTTGAAAAGAACTTGAGTACAAGTCTTGTGTCTTCAATATGTGTAAGACTTGTATGTCTTTACTGTTCGTTAACTGTGTATTCGATGAATGAGTTGTTCAAATGTTCTATATATATTTTCCACCAAATATATATATATATAAATGTTATCTTGTATCTTGTGAGTTGTATAGTCGGATCTAGTCCGCTGAATTTCGTGTCTTATATGTATCCGTTGTATAGTTGTGTTTACAAAAATGGTATCATTGGGCCAAGCCCATGTTTTCAAGTTATTGGGCTTAAATAGTGCTGGGCCTTAAATAGTGTTGGGCCTCAAATAGTGTTGGGCCTCAAATAGTGTTGGGCCTCAAATAGTGTTGGGCCTCAAATAGTGTTGGGCTTGAATAGTGTTGGGCTTGAATAGTGTTGGGCTTTGGCCCATATGTTTTGTGTTTGGGCTTAGCCCATGAATTTATGTTAAGCCCATAATGAAGTTAAGCCCACTAAGAAAACTAAGCCCATTAAGTGTAAGTAGCCCATTTGTAACAATAGTCTATTAAGTATATTAAGCCCATTTGTAATAAAAATAGCCCACTAGTATAATAAGCCCATTTATTTTTATAAAAACCTTTTTATAAAAATATAGTAAGTACACTTGCTAGTAATTAAAAACATACTAGCTTTTATAAGTTTATAAACATCCGAAAATTTGTTATCGATAGTATATTTATATTTCGTGTCGAAAGATCGTCTAACGTCGTAATAACTCCCCGGATTGGCAATTAACTTATGTAGTCGTCCGTCGTTCATTTTGACCATAATTGGTGTCCGATTATTAGAATCGTCCGTAACTCGTTTTAAGGTGTAATTATGTGAAGTCTCGTAGGACTTTTATTATAACGTGTTTTGAGTTTAAAGGTGACATGAGATTCAAGTTCCTACAATGATATATATAACTAATACACCAAGTAATATATCACACCAAAAATTGTTAAAGTAACCAAATATATATTTTCTAAAAAAATATATATTTTTCTTGTCCTTTATTTTATAAACCCTTCTTTTATAACCTTTATAAATCTTGTAGAGATTTACCCAAAAATGTTGTTATTTTATAAAATAAAGTTTTTATAAAAATTGGCCATATAACCTTTGTATTTTTATCTTAACCATGTTTCATTAAACATATCATTTTCTTTATTAAATCAACAACAATTTATTCAACATCTTAACTAAACATTATGAGACTTTTATAACATGAAATTATCAAGATGTTATGCAAATCATGTAGGGTTTTAAACATGATCCTTTCATATGTTAACTAGTTCAAAAACCAAGTTTAATTCTAGTTTTAACAACTTTATAAAAATCTTTAGTTGTATGTTATTTTTTTTATAATCTTGTGAAAGTCTTGTTTTTTTTTAAATAACAACCCTAAATACTTTCACAAGATCACTAGATATGATCATCACTTTAATCCTTTATGTTAAACCCTTTAACATAAACATGTATAATTTTTAGATCATATCTTTCAACATCTTCTAACACTTTATTTGTATCATAATCATCATTACAAGATCTAATATGCATATAACAAGTCTAAGATCACAATATAAACAAACATAAATATATCATGATTTTTATCTTTGCTTCTTTGTATTTTTCTACTCTTATTTATGATTATTTTGTTTTTACTAGTTATAATAATAATCATAACATAAATAAGTAAGAAAAATAAACATAAAGTTAGAAGCTCACTTCTAGCTCTAGGCTAGGGATGATCTAAAATAGCTTATGATCCAAAGAAGATGAAAATCTTGTTGTTAGAAGACTCTTGGATGGATGAAAAGGCTTGATTTAACTTGCAAATGCTTTAGATCTTCTTAAGTTCCATGAAAATCCATGTTGTTCATAATAAAAAATGAAGAAGTGAAGTGATTTTTCTATGGTGTTCTTGGTAATATGATGAAGATGATGAGAGCTTTTCTTATGTGTGTGTAAGATATGGTGTAAAAGTGTAGTAACTTAGTGAAGAAGTATTGTTAATAATCATCCATTTCATCCACTAGTAACTAGATAATAATATCTAGATATTTACCAAATTAAACAAGGGGTGTGGGGCCCCCTTGTTCACGGTTACAAGGTGTGTGGGGGGGGGTCTCATGTGGTAAAATGTGTTAGTAAAAATTAAGGTTTCAAATGAAATGCAAAGGTTAAGTCTTTAGGTGTTTAGGTTTTTGCAATTATTCCGAGATGATTCAAGACTTGTAATAACCGTAAACTAGCTTTGCAAGACCAAAAATAATATTAACTAGTTCGCTACAAGTGCCAAAATATAGTTCGGCTAGATGTTTAGCGCTCGTTTCGCTAGTAAATAGTCGAAAGGTACACTTAAGGAAGTTGTAAGAAAATTTTCCGTTATGTGTGAAATTGATATTCCATAAATATTTTCATATGAAATTGGTGCCTAAACATCTATTTTTGCATCTTGTAATAAAATACAATTGCTGAATTTTGCGGAAAATTCATGAAACGGTCACTTTTAGCGCATTTCGGACAGTTTTTAGTGCTACCGGGCATTGGTAAAATATTAACCAAACCCTTGTATTCCCACAAAGGGTTTAATATATAATTGATGTCGGACTCTCATCCGAGTCTTTAAGATGTCATTTTTGATGTTTTCTGCGGATCCGGAGTTTTCGTCAGCACTCTAGTTCACTAGGCACTACTCTAGTTGTTTCGATGAATTGTTTGCACTATTTCAAATGTACCCAATAAAAATGAATCACGTGTAATAACCAATGAACATTCCATGAGTTTTCTAAGATGTATACCATGTAATCATGCAGTCAGAATATTCAAAACACATACTTGTATAATGTAAATCATTGCTTTAAATGTACGTAAATTACCAGAAAGTGGCGGTTGTCACATTCTCCCCCTGTTATTGAGAATTTCGTCCCGAAATTCAAGATGAGTCATCCTTTGCTGGATTGTTCTCAAACAGGTGAGGATATTCGACTTTGATTTGATCTTTACGTTCCCAAGTATATTGGGGTCCGTGTCGAGAGTTCCAAAGTATATTTTAATAATTTTATACGACTCCTCCATGATTTCTAGACTTTACAGTCCATGACTTCAACAGGTTCTTTAGTGAATTGGAGTTTGTCGTCAATGTGAATAGAATGATAACGGTTGCTTGTGTTGGACTCTTTTTAAGATTCGACACATGGAACGTGTCGTGCATACTGTTAAGTTCATCTGGTAACTTCAACTTGTAGGCAACAGTGCCAATCTTTTCTAAGATTTCAAATGGTCCAATGTAACGTGGGTTAAGCTTTCCACGTTCACTGATCCTCGCTACGCCTTTCCAAGGCGAGACTTTCAACAAGACTTTGTCTCCAACCTCGAAAGATAATGGTTTTCGTCTTTTATCTGCGTAGCACTTTTGTCGATCGCGAGCCGTCTTGATACGGTCTTGGGTCTGAAAAATTTTATCCGTAGTCTCTTGGACTAGTTTCGGACCAATTAGTTAACTATCGCCTGTTTCCGCCCGACATAGAGGAGAGCGACACTTTCGACCATAAAGAGCTTCAAACGGTGCAGCTTGTATACTAGTATTGTAGCTGTTATTGTAGAAAATCTCAACTAAAGGTAGATGAGTATCCCATTTGCCGCCTAAATCCATAACACATGCGCGAAATATATATTCGAGTGTTTGGATTGTCCGTTCGCTCTGGCCGTCAGTTTATGGATGAAAGGCCGTACTTGGATTCAAATGAGATCCAAAGGCCTGTTGAAATGATTTCCATATTCTAGAAATAAAACGACCGTCTCGGTCTGAAATGATTGAAATAGGCACTCCATGACGAGCCACTATTTCTTTGAGATAGAGTTCCGCTAGTTTCTCAGTATTATCCTTCTACCAAATCGGTAAGATGTGTGCGGACTTTGTTAGTCTATCGATGATTACACATATCATGTAGTGACCTCTTGAGGTCCTGAGTAACTTCGAAATGAAGTACATCGATATTTGTTCCCATTACCAACCGGGAATCTCGGGTTGTTGTAACAAGTCCGAGGGATTTTGCTACTCGACTTTGACTTTCGCGCAAGTCAAGCATTCTCCGATATAAGTCGCGATATCACTTTTGAGGTTAGGCCACCAGTAGTATTCTTTCACTACTTAGGCCTATGTGCTTCCTCAAAATATCATCTCGAAGGCCGCCAAAGAATAGAACCCAATTTCGACTCATAAGGTATAAAGTTCCATCTTCTTTACACTAGTTGTTTCTTCATGCCTCGAAGTGTTTCTGCTTGAATATGCTCTTCCTTGAGCGCTTGTGAATCATCTTCTCTAATGCTTGAACTCTCAGTGTTCTAACTCGCTCCTTGCGGCTCAAGGCGTTAGCTACAACGTTCGCCTTGCCCGGATGGTACTTTATTTCACAATCATAGTCTTTCAACAATTCAACAAACATCGTTGACGTATATTTAATTCTTTTCGGTTGAATATGTGTTGAAGACTTTTATGATCCGTGAAAATAATGCATTGAGTACCATATAAATAATGTCGCCATAATTTTAAAGCGAACACCACCACGCCTAACTCTAGTTCGTGAGTGGTATAGTTTTTCTCGTGAACTTTTAGTTGGCGTGACGTGTACACGATAACTTTTTCACGTTGCATGGGTACGCAACCCAATCCATGATGCGAAGCATCACAGTCTACAACAGAGTCATCGGTATCGTCGGATAATGATAAGATTGTAAAATGCTATGCACCAATCTTAAGAATAAGTTGTAAGGCTATATCTTGTTTTTCGATTTGGGGCGAATTTATTGTATTTAACAACTCTAAAATGGTTCTCAAATGTTGCTCATGTTCATCAGTCGATCGAGAGTATATCAAAATGTCGTCAATAAACACTATGACGAATTTGTCGAGATACGGCTTGCACACACGATTCATTAAATCCATGAAGACCGCTAGTGCGTTCGTTAAACCAAAGGGCATAACGAGAAACTCGTAATGACTGCAACGAGTCTTAAAGCCGTTTTCGGTATGCTTTCCTCTTGAATTCGTAACTGATGATACTCCGATCGTAAGTCTATCTTAGAGTAGAAGCTAGAACCTTTCATAAACCATTTGAGTTAGTTGGAAATTCATTTGTAACATGGTTTAGAAATATGAATTTTCGATCATCGAAATGTTGTGCATTTTTGCAAAACTTGCATGTCTTTCCACCCCCAAATCCTTTATAAAGATGTATAGTGGTAAAGAGTAGGGGTTATGAAATCACAACATCCTTATTCGGTCAACTACAAGGTTCAGAAGGTGCTAGTCAACATGGAGATTTGGCTACGGTTGCAGCTCCCGGTACCAAGTCGATGTGAAACTCGACTTGTCGATATGGTGGTAGTCCTGGCAAGTCTTTAGGAAAGACTTCAGGGAATTCTTTTACCACAAGAATATCTGTCAGCTGTGGCCCAACGGCCTTCTTGTCTACAACAAGTGCTAGATAGGCAATACAACCTTTCCGTAAGCACTTATGTGCTTTCATGCCATTGATGATCCACAATGAGGTGTCGCGCTTCTCTCCATGTATCACAAGTGTCTCTTCGTTCAGTAGTGGTAGACGAATTATCTTCTCGTGACATAAGACTTTGGCTAGGTTATCGGATAACCAATCCATGTCAACCACTACTTCGAAACTACTCAACTGAACAGGGAAGAGATTGATATTGAATTTCAGCTCTAGACTCGACTAGTTTACTTTCTGCCAATTCTATAGAATGAGGAGACGTCTAGCTTACTTGACTCTAGGCCAAGTACATTTTAAATTCTGTGTGGCGAGGACTTCACTGTATAGTTTTAGGAACCCTATGTTTAGATGTAGGATAACCCAATCCCTATGTTTAGATGTAGGATAACCCAATCCCTAATTGTAGCTAGGACAATCCCGTCCCTAGCCATGAAACTCTTGTATATGAAATGTTAAGATGAAGCTAAAATTGGCAATGGTATCAAATAACATGGATGTGAAACGTTGATGAATAGGATACATACCGGTGGCCCTTAATGATTTGATATGTCTCAGCTAATTCCCCATTAGCTAACTTGATATAGTAATGTGTGTCCAACATGACTCTAATTCGAGTATATGTATAACAACTAAAGACAATAGCTAAGCTCGGTGTTGGTATTAAAAGAATTGATACATGATGATCGTAGAGTGTACGTACTCATGACTTCATTGGGATTTTGTGGAGTATTCATAGTTCTAACCACACACACACTTATTCACATTTAGGATTTCGACAAGTTACCAGCATACATCCTGGTACCAAAATCGTTTATGGCAGCAGTTGCCTTCATTTCTCTCATGGCGAGAGTTATTGTTTGAGTGATTGAGGTAGGGAGGGATGATGCGGTTATGCTTCGGATCTCCGAGGCTAAACCTAAAATGTAACACTCAGTGTGTTTGAATTCAGGTGTTTCCCAGTATGGAACAACCCTTGAGAGACCGTGAAAGCATCAAGTGTAACCATCAACATTGGCTCCAGTTATGATCGAGTTCTTTTATCAAATCATATGAAAATAGATATCAAAATCAGATGATATAAAAGAATGATGTATGGTTAAATAAATAACCAATAAAAATGTAGTGTATAAATATATCATGTCTTGAAATAGAATATTATGTCTTGTGTAGAGGATGTCGCGTATTGTGCAAAAATGTCATGTCTTGTCTTTGTCGAAGAGATTTGAATAACACCACGATATGCAATATAACATAAGCACTTATATATAGGAAGTACCAGCGGCGTATCCACCATGCTTTTATCATATTACACACGTCTCATCACTTACAAGTAACCACCAAAAATGTCTTGTGTAAACCAACATCAAATGATATGTATAACAATGTCTTGCGTAACAATGTCATGTATAAACCATGTCTTGTGTAAAAGCAATAGTTTTCAACACATAACTTCTAACTTAAACAATTGATTCTTTTGGCACCATGTTCTTTTTAATACGCACAATTAAAAGAATCTAGACATTTATTTGAATAAATAAAGTCTATCATGTGCCCAAGAATGAAGAATGCAATCAATCGGTCATGGAAACCTCAAGACTGCATTGTTCATACATGTTTGAATGTGGATAACCAAAAACCAAAAGGTGTAATGCCTCTTGCATGTATTGGTCATATGTCTAAATGGAAAAAGAAAAATAATTCGTTCAGGATGGGAAACCAACCCGTGGCCTCCGTCCCTATAATATGGGTTCCCTACTCTATAACCTCAATCGTCCGAAGTAGAGAAAATCCTTTGTCTTATTTGTCCATGTGACCATTATGGTAATAGTGCTTGAGTTTTACGAGCTCTAGCAAGATGATTAGAATCTAAAAAAAAAATGTCGAATAGAATGCAATGAGAGAATTGCAGCATGGCTCATGCCATACCTTTCCTTGGGAAAAGACAATGTCAAACAACAGAATTTATTGTATCACTTCCAATGAATATGATAAGGTGGAATATGATAAGGTAGGGTAAGGTAAAGTAGGGTAAAGTGTCATAGACACCATGGAACCAACCCATGTTCAAGAATTTCGAGAATGTTGAGGAAAATCCTCCATGAGTGGCTAACAAGTTTTGTTTGTTTAAATGACTAGTCTCAACTGAATCGTGATATAGATCGAATGTTAGATGTGAACAAATGCGTGTCATCTTCCTGTATTGTATTGTATTATATTGTATTGTATTGTATTGTACTAACCACCTCAGTTGTGTTCTAATAGATAAGAAAAATTGAATCTCAAGTAATAACTTAAGAATTTTGAAGGAATAGTGATCATTAGCTTGGCCCGCAAAGTCCACCAGAATTCCCATGCACTACAAGTTGTTATTACGTAGGCCTCCGTAATAATAAATTGCCTTGCATGGTCACCCTAGCGTTTTCTCGTACAAAACAACCGATCAGTCAGAGGGGGGACACTATTGTCTGTATACCTTCAACATAGGAGGGACCTTCGTGATAGATCACGTGTCATCGTCCGTTTTCATTACTCACAAAACAGCACAGCGTTAGATGGAATAGAAATGGAAAGAATCTGTAATAATAACAACTGAAGGGGCACCTTCAAAATGAGTACTTCATCTTCCTTGTAAGGATACGAGTATATCCACCTTGATTAGTATGAGTCACATGGATCTCGTCCCACTAATGGAGTTGTTGTCCAAGGTTACCACCTTCGCCTTGTCGTCATTATCATGGTCAGGCATCTCAGCATTCGCGAGAAAGCAACCATATTTTAAGGAATTAAGTTTAAGATTTCACTTAGGAATCATGTTCGCCATAAGCTCCGCAATAGACATGAGGTCGATATTTTCACCGTGTGAGTAAAGAATAATAATAGAGTTTGAAGTCGAAGGTATTTTGTTCTTGGCAAAATATTTCATGCAACATATATATGAACCACCTATATATATAATCATGTAAAATCCTATCAATCAAGGATTTCTATCTTGTATAAGCTGAATTTGTGAACTGTTTATAATGCATAAACTGATAATGTAATGTATTGTAGGCACATAGTCTATTAATGTATTGTGTCTGTTTCTCATAGACTTCACCCATGGAAATGTCCTCGCTTGATTTATGTGAAATGAATTTTTGTTGTAGTGGACCTTGAAAAATGTTTATGCAATGAAAACCTTTTGACTTGTCCAACTTTTATTTATAATCTGTTCAACATGAACAAGAGGTTTTCGTGAGAGATCCCTAGTGATTGTAGACTTAGACTCGAGAAAGAATCCTGGTTCACTACAATCGATGCTCTGATACCAATCTGTCACACCCGCTCGTAGCGGAAGCGCGAGGTGTGATCTGATCGGTTCTCATTGCATAACAATATAAGTGAACATACTAAATGAATAAAAACAAGCTCCAATGCCATTGTCATAATTGTTTCAAAAGAACGCAACATAAGTTAACTGTATTTGTCACAAACCATCAAAAGAAAATGCGTTTTCATCGTTCTATACATCAAAATGTAAGTCTTAAAATGTCAAGGCTTTGACCACTATATCACCGCAAGGAGGCGGTATATAACGGGCAAACCCTTCAAATGGTGGCATGGAGTCTTGATACTTGCTTTCCTTGACTGAAATGTCTGCCAGGTCCACTAATTTCCTGAAATACATGTTAAGTTTGAAAACATCAACAAAAGTTGAGCGAGTTCATGCAGTTTAGTTGTATGAGATGTATCTGTAAAATGTGAGTTGTATAAACTGTATCCATAAAATGTGAGTTGTATAAACTGTATCTGTAAAATGTGAGTTGTATAAACTGTATCTGTATGAATGATGTATAAACTGTATCCACAACATGTGAATTGTATAAAATGTATCTGTATGTATGATGTATAACTGTATCCACAACATGTGAATTGTATAAAATGTATCTGTATGTATGATGTAGTATGTAAAGCGTCAATGAAATCGTTGATCATTAATGTTTCGCGAGGACATTAATATGTGTGACGAATTAGGAAGCAATCCAACCCTAGACGATTTTATGTCGATTCCTATCGACTGGGACACAAACGCACTCTTCTGTATGGGTCCACGACCAAGAGTGGGGCTCGCCAAAACCCATTAGATCTAAGCCTTTGTTCCTTGGTCCAAACTGGATTAATGGTGCTTATTGTATGGCCCTAATTCGCACATGATCTAAGGTGTTTCATTCCCTAACTTTAACATACGATTGAACATGTATCTTCCCCGATAGTTGTAAAGTTGTAAAACATTTAAATGAATAGGGGACATGAACTCACTGAATTGCGTCCGTGAATAGAAGTAAATAAGATCTCACGTGCGGTCGTCCTGAATAGCGTTGCGACCTACAAATGTTCTTATTTTTGTTAGACACTTCGGTCTTTGAAAAGAACTTGAGTACAAGTCTTGTGTCTTCAATATGTGTAAGACTTGTATGTCTTTACTGTTCGTTAACTGTGTATTCGATGAATGAGTTGTTCAAATGTTCTATATATATTTTCCACCAAATATATATATATATAAATGTTATCTTGTATCTTGTGAGTTGTATAGTCGGATCTAGTCCGCTGAATTTCGTGTCTTATATGTATCCGTTGTATAGTTGTGTTTACAAAAATGGTATCATTGGGCCAAGCCCATGTTTTCAAGTTATTGGGCTTAAATAGTGCTGGGCCTTAAATAGTGTTGGGCCTCAAATAGTGTTGGGCCTCAAATAGTGTTGGGCCTCAAATAGTGTTGGGCCTCAAATAGTGTTGGGCTTGAATAGTGTTGGGCTTGAATAGTGTTGGGCTTTGGCCCATATGTTTTGTGTTTGGGCTTAGCCCATGAATTTATGTTAAGCCCATAATGAAGTTAAGCCCACTAAGAAAACTAAGCCCATTAAGTGTAAGTAGCCCATTTGTAACAATAGTCTATTAAGTATATTAAGCCCATTTGTAATAAAAATAGCCCACTAGTATAATAAGCCCATTTATTTTTATAAAAACCTTTTTATAAAAATATAGTAAGTACACTTGCTAGTAATTAAAAACATACTAGCTTTTATAAGTTTATAAACATCCGAAAATTTGTTATCGATAGTATATTTATATTTCGTGTCGAAAGATCGTCTAACGTCGTAATAACTCCCCGGATTGGCAATTAACTTATGTAGTCGTCCGTCGTTCATTTTGACCATAATTGGTGTCCGATTATTAGAATCGTCCGTAACTCGTTTTAAGGTGTAATTATGTGAAGTCTCGTAGGACTTTTATTATAACGTGTTTTGAGTTTAAAGGTGACATGAGATTCAAGTTCCTACAATGATATATATAACTAATACACCAAGTAATATATCACACCAAAAATTGTTAAAGTAACCAAATATATATTTTCTAAAAAAATATATATTTTTCTTGTCCTTTATTTTATAAACCCTTCTTTTATAACCTTTATAAATCTTGTAGAGATTTACCCAAAAATGTTGTTATTTTATAAAATAAAGTTTTTATAAAAATTGGCCATATAACCTTTGTATTTTTATCTTAACCATGTTTCATTAAACATATCATTTTCTTTATTAAATCAACAACAATTTATTCAACATCTTAACTAAACATTATGAGACTTTTATAACATGAAATTATCAAGATGTTATGCAAATCATGTAGGGTTTTAAACATGATCCTTTCATATGTTAACTAGTTCAAAAACCAAGTTTAATTCTAGTTTTAACAACTTTATAAAAATCTTTAGTTGTATGTTATTTTTTTTATAATCTTGTGAAAGTCTTGTTTTTTTTTAAATAACAACCCTAAATACTTTCACAAGATCACTAGATATGATCATCACTTTAATCCTTTATGTTAAACCCTTTAACATAAACATGTATAATTTTTAGATCATATCTTTCAACATCTTCTAACACTTTATTTGTATCATAATCATCATTACAAGATCTAATATGCATATAACAAGTCTAAGATCACAATATAAACAAACATAAATATATCATGATTTTTATCTTTGCTTCTTTGTATTTTTCTACTCTTATTTATGATTATTTTGTTTTTACTAGTTATAATAATAATCATAACATAAATAAGTAAGAAAAATAAACATAAAGTTAGAAGCTCACTTCTAGCTCTAGGCTAGGGATGATCTAAAATAGCTTATGATCCAAAGAAGATGAAAATCTTGTTGTTAGAAGACTCTTGGATGGATGAAAAGGCTTGATTTAACTTGCAAATGCTTTAGATCTTCTTAAGTTCCATGAAAATCCATGTTGTTCATAATAAAAAATGAAGAAGTGAAGTGATTTTTCTATGGTGTTCTTGGTAATATGATGAAGATGATGAGAGCTTTTCTTATGTGTGTGTAAGATATGGTGTAAAAGTGTAGTAACTTAGTGAAGAAGTATTGTTAATAATCATCCATTTCATCCACTAGTAACTAGATAATAATATCTAGATATTTACCAAATTAAACAAGGGGTGTGGGGCCCCCTTGTTCACGGTTACAAGGTGTGTGGGGGGGGGTCTCATGTGGTAAAATGTGTTAGTAAAAATTAAGGTTTCAAATGAAATGCAAAGGTTAAGTCTTTAGGTGTTTAGGTTTTTGCAATTATTCCGAGATGATTCAAGACTTGTAATAACCGTAAACTAGCTTTGCAAGACCAAAAATAATATTAACTAGTTCGCTACAAGTGCCAAAATATAGTTCGGCTAGATGTTTAGCGCTCGTTTCGCTAGTAAATAGTCGAAAGGTACACTTAAGGAAGTTGTAAGAAAATTTTCCGTTATGTGTGAAATTGATATTCCATAAATATTTTCATATGAAATTGGTGCCTAAACATCTATTTTTGCATCTTGTAATAAAATACAATTGCTGAATTTTGCGGAAAATTCATGAAACGGTCACTTTTAGCGCATTTCGGACAGTTTTTAGTGCTACCGGGCATTGGTAAAATATTAACCAAACCCTTGTATTCCCACAAAGGGTTTAATATATAATTGATGTCGGACTCTCATCCGAGTCTTTAAGATGTCATTTTTGATGTTTTCTGCGGATCCGGAGTTTTCGTCAGCACTCTAGTTCACTAGGCACTACTCTAGTTGTTTCGATGAATTGTTTGCACTATTTCAAATGTACCCAATAAAAATGAATCACGTGTAATAACCAATGAACATTCCATGAGTTTTCTAAGATGTATACCATGTAATCATGCAGTCAGAATATTCAAAACACATACTTGTATAATGTAAATCATTGCTTTAAATGTACGTAAATTACCAGAAAGTGGCGGTTGTCACATGCTGCTTGCATAGCTCAGATCAGAGAAGGTTGCATCAAGGGTGATCAAAGAAAGCACATCTCACCAAAGTTCTTCTCAACAAATGACTTGCAGAAAGAAGGGGAAATTGATGTTCGCCAGATCAAGTCAAGTGAAAATTTAGCTGACCTGTTCACAAAATCTTTACCAAGAAGCAGTTTCGAGCAACTTCACACAAGATCGGTCTCCTCAGATTGAAAAATGTTTGTTGAATTCAGGGGGAGAATTATACAAACTGTACTCTTTTTCCCTTAACTAAGTTTTGTCCCAATGGGCTTTCTTAGTAAGATTTTTAATGAGGTAGTACAACTGATCCAGTAGTATCAGTTTATTTATTCAGGTCCTGAAGTACCTATTTAACATCATGCTGAAGTATGTTGTTAAACTGTGTATAATTCTAAATGCCTGAGGGGGAGTATTATAAACCAGACATTTTAGGCCCAACCCATTAATTATGAGCTTTAGAGTTTATAGTTATGTTTATCTATTTATTGTAATGTTGAATAGAATGAAGAATATAATTCAGTTTATCTCTATTTCTCTTTGGTTTTTTATCAAATACCAATTATTATCGAATATTAAAATAAAATGATATGATACATTCCATAAATTCAATAAACATTCAACCAAAACCACAAAATGATATGAAAAACTAATAAGTACTAAAAATCTTCAGTAAAAAACATCAAATATTAAAAATATGGTGAAAAGTCCTAAATCCTACAAAGATTTATTACATGTCGGTTCGGTTAGGTTATGGTTGGTATGGAAAAAATGATAACTACTACATTCGGTTTTCAAAAACAACCATTAACCGACCCGCTACATTCAGTTTTCAAAAACAACCATTAACCGACCCACCAGTTTTTTATTTGGTTCGGTTTTTTCGGTTTGGTTTTGTCGGTTAATTCGGTTATGGTTCGGTTATTTCGGTTTTTTGCACACCCCTAACTATAACTAAGATAATCTCTTAAAATGCTCAAAGTGCGGAAATCATCAAAATGGTACATGAAAGATAAGTTGGAACCAAGTGATTCTTTCTTGTTATCATTTTTATTTTATTTTTATTTTCTGTTTTTATCTTTTTATTAGCCTAAATTTTTTTTCTCAAAAATTGGTTCGATTAGACGTTGACGATAAGCCGGTACTAAAATCTCTTGTGTCATTGGCTGACTTCGGTATCTTGCCATCACTATAATACGTCCGCGATGTATATACTTGCCCTAGCGTGTGTGTAGAGTGATAGTAGAATATCGTGTTTTATAAATTTAAAACTTGAAATCGGTGAGTAAAAAGAGCTAAAAATATAACTAAAAATATATACATCCGCACGCACGTCAAGTTTTTGACGTCGTTGCCGGGGACACAAGAATTTCAGGAAAGCTTAAAATTAACGGCCTAATTCTTTTCTTCCTTTTTTTTAGGTTTTTCTTTTTTTTCCTTTATTTTTCCTTTTTCTTCAGGCTTGACACGGGGTCGTGTTCCTTGAACACGGGGCCGTGCCCACTCTCTTCCAGAAACAGGGGGTGTCAATTTAACACGGGGCCGTGTCGATCGTGACGTAGGCCATGTTTAACTAACGGACAACATTCTTTGACACATGAATTCGGCACAGGGCCATGCTACCCAGGCACGGAGCCGTGCTCGCGTGTTGTCACTGTCTATTAAGTCAGCCTTTCTGGGAATGTTTGGAACCATTCTCAAAAGGCAAGATCTCTGAGATTCTTCACACATACCAGAAGAGGTATGTTCTTAAAAAGTTTTCATTTGGGCTTCTTGTTTTTTCCTCTTTTGTGCATTTCCTCTTCTTCATCCTCCATGAACTCCATTGAAGCTTCAAGCTTCAAAAGCTTCAATAGCAGTCTCATACTCTTTATTTTTAGCTCAAAGTTTAGTAGATTCACATTAGTAAAATATTATTTTAAGTTATTTACGTTCAGAAAATCAAAAATCAATCAAAACTAACTTAAAATAAGCTAGAAATCTGGAGCAGATGGAGCAGCACGGGGCCGTGCCAGGCTGGCACGGGGCCGTGCTGAATGGTCTGATCTTTCATTTCTTTCTAACGGTTAGTCATTTTCTCTCAAGATGACGACCCGACAGAGTGGAACATCATCGACGAGCTTCAGGAGTCAAAGGAGAAGAAGAAGGCTCTCTATCGAGGCCACTCTCGTAAGATACGTGAGTGCCTTAAGGGAGAGCCTTGATGAGATGACATTAGTAGAGGAGGTTCTCATAGACCGAGTGAACTACCTTACCATGGGGCTGGAGGATTGTTTCAGAGAAATCAACCTTTCGCATCAAAGTTTGAACATCTTGGCTTTACCTCCGATGGAGCCAATCTTCCCACAAGAAGATTGGAACCTAGCCAACAAGATCATACAACCTACGGGTTGGGATGTGGAGATTCCGGAACCTCCTCCTATTGACGCCACTTTTGAGCTCCCGATCAACCCCGCACCCGCTTAAGAGGAGGCGGAAGAAGAGCCCTTTATCTTCCTACCAAGGGAGATTGAAGAAATGCTCAACGACCTCTAGCTTGAGTATTTTCAAAAAAAACTATTAGTCCTCCATTTTCCAAACATTAATAAATCTAGGAATGTAGCTTTTAGGTTGTTAAAAATCGATCTCGGAAAGGTATTTCCAAGATTTTATCTATCTAGCTTTAGTTTAAGTAGGTTTGTAATTTTTCATTTCTATGTAATATTTCTCTTTTAATGAAAACAATGGATGTTTGGATGATGGTACTTCAAATAAATGTGTTAGAGAGAATGGAAACACAAAATGGATGACGAAATGGAACCCAATCACGTAAAACAGATGCCTCCTGACTCATTTTCTGAAAAACAGTGGCTGCAGCACGGAGCCGTGCTCACCCAGCACACCCCCGTGCCCGTCTTCCTATTATCACATATTCCCTGTCCAGAAGGTGGCACAGGTCGTGCTCACCCAGCACGCCCCCGTAGCCACCCCAATGTAAGTCTTCTGACTTCATTTGTTACTGGCACTTTGGACACGGGGTCGTATCCCCATAGCACGGGGCCGTGCTACAAGTACCAGTAACCAAAAATTTTTGTTATTTTCATACTTTTTACACATTTTTTCCAAAAAAAAAAATCATTTTTGGGGCACATTGGGGACAATGTGTAATTTAAGTGTGGGAGGTGTGAAGGATAATAAAAACCCTTGAATCGTTTGTCCTAAACCAAGCCTTACACAAAACTTACCTTGGAACCGCTAAACACCCCAAACTTTTTCAAAAATTTTCTTTTCATTTTTTCACTTATCTTAAGTTTAGTTGGGTAAACAAGTACTAAAAATTATGTTTCTACAAATTTACAACCGTTAGCGTGTCGTGATGAAAAGAACCAATTTAGAAAAAATACGAAAACGGGCATGATAAATCTTTATAAAATTTGATTATATATACATTATTACACTATGATCCTTTTTCCCACAAAGTGAGTTTTGAGCCATTACCGAGTATAAAAATATACATCTTTACTAATTGCTCAATTTTCGTTTCTTGTGTGAATAGCCCGTTTGGTTCTTACGAATCTAGAACTTGACAACCCGATACATTCCAAATCCTTACCGACAAAAATCCAAGTAAGTAAATGATAGAGGCATTAGGACAAACCCATTTTTCAAACAAAACCTTTATTTTCTTTGCTTTATACAAAACCCCCCCTTTAGTTAAACCCTTTGAGCCTTAAAAACCTTTTCATTTCAAACCCACACAAAAAAAAACTACCCTTTTCATTTTTCATCCTTCATTTTTGTAAATTTATCGGTTATGAAATTACGACTATGGCTCAGTTTCAATCTTGGCAACCAAAAAAAAAACAGAAAAATATGAAAAACATGGCAAAGTTTTTTTTTTTTTTTTTTTTGCTAAGCCAAAAAGCAATAGTTTAAGTTTTTTACCCATTTCTCGAATAAAACTTACCAAACCCGAATTACCACCTACCCTTCAAAGTCCTCTTGATATTTATAAAGATTTAACGTCAAAAGAACGAGGTTTGATCGATTGTCAAACCTATGGTAGGAGTAAGTTCCAAATCGGGCACGAGCGTTTCACTTAATATTGGCGGAGTGTCGAGTGAATACTTGTGAAATGTGTAAAATTGTGTATAACTAAATAAAATTTTATAAAGGCATATTATGCCCAAAGTAAATAATTTTTCGTAAATAGAGTTTTAACTAAATCATGACGAATAGGATTGTAAATAAAATAAAAACAAAATAAATTTAAAACTTGGATACCCGACACTCTAAATATAAGACCCAAAAACCTTCTCTTCTACCTATTCCGTTTGTGTGTGTAAGCCACGTAATAGAGTTTTGATTTAGTACAAGCAAAGATTCAAGTGTGGGTGTATTCGATGTGATTAGAATACAACATATAAATTGTGTCAAATACGCCATAAAAGCAAACCTTTTTAGTACTAATGTTGGAAAAAACTGTGTTCATTCATTTTATATTTTCAGGCATAAAAAAGCTTAAATGTGCAAAAGGAGCAAAAGGACAGAAAAATACAACATAAATGCAAAGAAGTAGGAATTGCCGCAGATCGCCAAGCCCCAAGCCACATCCAAACTTCAAAATAACAAGAACAGAAGGCTGACACGGGGCCGTGTCCACCTGACACGGGCCTTGTCCAAGGTTGGATACTAGGCAGAAGAAAAAGACAATTGCAAAAGACAAAAATGGCAGCCAAACAGGGCCGTGCTAAGCCAACACGAGGCGTGGTCAACTCAAAAATTTGCAGAATCTACGATAGTACATCAAGTACTGTAAGACCCTATAT
This sequence comes from Helianthus tuberosus, assembly GCA_030545235.1. Classification (NCBI taxonomy): domain Eukaryota; kingdom Viridiplantae; phylum Streptophyta; class Magnoliopsida; order Asterales; family Asteraceae; genus Helianthus; species Helianthus tuberosus. Next base: position 32,905 of record JARYGA010027924.1, on the reverse strand, counting down.
GCACAACCATTTTTAGTAAGTCTTTAATGTTTACTAATACGATCCATTACCCGGATCATATCTTATTAGTTTTCATGGTTCTTTTACCAATTCTAAAGTTATATACACGTTTACCCGTTATGGGCATTTATGTCAAAACTATAAATTTATCAACTCTTATTAAAAAAAACTCTTATTTCCTCCAACCATAATCCATATTATGGTTGCTACATGTACGCTTCATGAGAGTATCATTCATTGTGCGTACCTGGCACGGGTCAACATTAACTCGTTTTTAATACATTGCATTACCTTTCGCCAACCTTGGCAAAACATGCTCATACTTACCGCTTGCCTGTATTTATAACAATTAACAATACATAATATTACAAATCATCATTTATATTGTTATACAACTTCTGACCAAGTATTGAGTCAAAACTAAGTGTTTAACACCCTGAAACAATTTCTGCAAGTACGGACATGCTTGCTGTCAACAACTATTTTGTTAACAAAACGTCCGCGAAAACCACATTAAACAACTTCCGAAAAATTTATAACAAAATTACCCATCATCATTTATATTGTTATACCACTTCTAACCAAATATTGAATCAGAAATAAGTGTTTAAGGCCCCGAAACAATTTCTGCAAGTACGGACCCGATTGCTGTCAACAACTACTTTGTTGACAAAACGTCCGCGAACACCACGTCAAACAACGTCCGAAAACTTTATAAAAATTACCAATTATCATTTATATTGTTATACCACTTCTAACCAAATATTGAGTCAAAACTAGGTGTTTAAGGCCCCGAAACAATTTCTGCAAGTACGGACCTGCTTGCTGTGAACAACTATTTTGTTGACAAAACGTCCACGAAAACCACGTTAAACGACTTCCGAAAATATTATAAAAATTACCAATCATCATTTATATTGTTATACCACTTCTGACCAAATATTGAATCAGAACTAAATGCTTAAGGCCCCGAATCAATTTCTGCAATTACGGACCTGCATGCTGTCAACAACTATTTTGTTGACAAAACGTCCACGAAAACCACGTCAAACAACTTCCGAAAAATTTAAAAAAATTACCAACCATCATTTATATTGTTTTACCACTTCTGACCAAATATTGAGTCAAAACTAAGTGTTTAAGGCCTCGAAACAATTTATGCAAATACGGACCTGCTTTCTGTCAACAACTATTTTGTTGACAAAACGTCTGCGAAAACCATCTTAAACAACTTCCGAAAAATTTATAAAAATTACCAATCATCATTTTGGTTATTATACAACTTCTGACCACATATGAAGCCAAAACTAAGTGTTTAAGATCCCGAAACAGTTTTGCAAATAACGGACCTCTTTGCTATCGATAACTATTCTAGAAGGTGTAAGCTTTACTTACCTTGCATCCGGTTATTTTTTTTCCGCGTGCTCAATCCGTTTGACTCGCTTCCTTTCCAAGCTTCCATCTAGTTTGTTAAGCGTCAAACCATTAAATTTGTTGAAACATAATTTTTAGAACTTGTTTACCGGTCTCTATTAATCAAGATTATAATATTAAACACGCATTTTATACGAAAATGCAAGCTTACAAAAAATTTTCCAAGTTAAACTTCTTATATAATTAAAATAATTCCAAAATATAATTTCAAGTGTTTACAATATCAATTTTTTAAACTAGAACAAAATAAGATCATTGCGGAAGCTTCGAGACATGTGTTCGGTTCACCTTTCTTGCTTGATCCTCATCCGGAGTTCCATAAGACATTCCTAAAATCAAAACCAACATAAAAGTTAGTTTTGACAGTTTCACAACAAGTTATAAACATAATTCCATCTAATTCATTCATCCATTATTCAAAATTCTTGTTTCCTTCGAATTCAAATTTCCAGTTCTTAAATCGAATTATTTGACCCGTTATGGGTTTTGTACCATATCCCTATATGCACAACCACTTTTAGTAACTCTTTAATGTTTACTAATGCGATCCATTACCCGGATCATATCTTATTAGTTTTCATGGTTCTTTTACCAATTCTTAAGTTATATACACGTTTGACCTGTTATGTGCATTTATGTCAAAACTATAATTTTATCAACTCTTATTAAAAAAAAAATTCTTATTTCCTCCAACCATAATCCATATTATGGTTGCTACGTGTACCCTTCACGAGAGTATCATTCATTGTGCGTAGCTAGCACGAGTCAACATTGACTCATTTTTAATACATTACATTACCTTTCGCCAGCCTTGGCAAAACATGCTCATACTTTCTGCTTGCCTGTATTTATAACACTTAACAATACATAATATTACAAATCATCATTTATATTGCTATACAACTTCTAACCAAGTATTGAACCAAAACTAAGTGTTTAAGACCCTAAAACAATTTCTGCAAGTATGGACGTGCTTGCTTTCAACAACTATTTTGTTAACAAAACGTCCGCGAAAACCTCGTTAAACAACTTCCAAAAAATTTATAAAAATTACCTATCATCATTTATATTGTTATACCACTTCTGACCAACTATTGAATCAGAACTAAGTATTTAAGGCCCCGAAACAATTTATGCAAGTACGGACCTGCTTGCTGTCACCAACTACTTTGTTGACAAAACTTCCACGAAAACCACGTCAAACAACTTCCGAAAAATTTATAAAAATTACCAATCATCATTCATATTTTATACCACTTCTGACCAAATATTAAGTCAAAACTAAATGTTTAAGGCCTCGAAACAATTTATGCAAGTACGTACCTGCTTTTTGTCAACAACTATTTTGTTGACAAAACGTCCGCAAAAACCACGTTAAACAACTTCCGAACTAAGTGTTAAGGCCCCAAAACAATTTCTGCAAATACGGGCCTGCTTGTTGTCAACAACTATTTTGTTGACAAAACGTCCGCGAAAACCACGTCAAACAACTTTTGAAAAATTTTTAAAATTATCAATCATCATTTATATTGTTATACCACTTCTAGCCAAATATTGAGTCAAAACTAAGTGTTTAAGGTCTCGAAACAATTTCTGCAAATACAGACCTGCTTGCAGTCAACAACTATTTTGTTGACAAAACGTCCGCGAAAACCACGTTAAACAACTTTCGAAAAAATTATAAAAATTTACAATCATCATTTTTGTTGTTATACAACTTCTGACCACATATGGAGCCAAAACTAAGTGTTTAAGACCCCTAAACAGTTTTGGAAATAACGGACCTGTTTGCTATCAATAACTATTTTATTGACAATATGCCCGCGAAAACCATGTCAATTTTATTATTCAAAATGCTATCCATTATACAAGTAAGAATTCTATTCTAGTAGGTGTAAGCTTTACTTACCTTGCATCCAGTAATTCTTTTCTGCGTGCTCAATCCGTTTGACTTGCTTCCTTTCCAAGCTTCCATCTAGCTTGTTAAGCGTCAAACTATCATTATAATTCGTAAGACGGTTAGATTAGTTATTATCAATTGTGACTATTCCACCTGACATATTTCATATAAAAATTATCGTTCAATCTAAAAAATGGTTAGTTTGACTTTCAAAGGTCAACTGTCCCTTTTTAATGTATGAAATGCACAATTGAGTTCAACGAACTCAGTTAGGCATTTCTTCGACTATTCGATAGGCGATATTTTTAGGCCACTAATTTAACCACATTCATCGACATAGTTTACATTAATCATACAATCATCTAATTACATAAAACTCATACTTTCATTACGCGAAATCTACGAGTTCCATTTATGAGTGAAACTCGTTTCATCATGTTATTAGGCAATCATCCGGTTACCTAATCAAATCATGTTCTACATTCAAACTAGTAGATATCATGTTTTCGAACATCACATTCATGAATTAAATCACCAATTTCATTACAACATTCAAAACCCATTTCGAATCATGTATGATGAAGTACTCAAACTTGTAAATTGCTTAAGTATCTCGCTTCAACTATCAATTATGATGATTTCAAGCACAAGTATATCATCATGTTCACTATTTAGTCAAAAACCCACTTCCTAGTTTACGTGTTAATGTCTTACAAGTAACTTTACATCAACTTCTTCATAATTTCATCATAACAAATGAAATTAAACATACATAAACATTCAATTTCAACTTTGGATCATAATCCAACAATCTATTTACAAGTAACCTACTTGTCTCAATTTTCAACTTTAACCAATCTAGGTTTTGTGACATACCTTATAATCCCCATGACTAGGTGATCGTTTTTATCTGTTCATGCATTGATTTAGGGCTTGAATCGAGCTTCAATTTGATGATTTTGTGCAAGCTTGGGTTTGAGCTCTATGAGAGCTTCTTCTCGTCATCTCCACGCACGCACACACACCTTTATGTGTGTGTTGTGTTATTTATTTTTTTATAATACCATTTCCAAATTATCCAACTTTGGTCCCTCAAGTTTAGCTTTTGTTTAAACCCCCTTATAATACATACTAGAAATTAACCAATTCTCATAACTAGGTTTAAATGTTCCTAGTTAACTTAGTGGGTTTGGGAAAGTCATAACCCGTTTTATTTTTAGACCCGTTGACTCGGGCTTCTTATAAATTTTATTTCCTTAAAAGCATTCATTTACTCTTTTTTTTATTTAATATTATGGTTATTTTTTTAAATCCTAATATTCACCGGGTTAATTTTAACACTAACGGTACTTTACCCGTCCTTTAGTACTAACGTGGTTTGATTACCAAACCCGTTTTTGGGGTGTTACAAGTCTACCAACCTTAAAGAAGTTTCGTCCTCGAAACCTTTCTTACGTAGTTCCTAGGGTTTAACTCCTTGGACTTAGTTTCGGTAATTACTTGAGCATTGCTGGCATTTAATAATCTTACCAGGATAGTATGCTAATGTCCCTTTTGGCTTCCAAACGTATGCGCACTATAACCCCTACGATGCGCAAGGGTCACAAAAAGGCTATTTGCTTGCCGCGTGTGTTTGGAGTGCAGGTGAGTCGACGTTTCGTTTAAATTCGATTTTTATAATAAGTTATATGGATAATCGTTGAGTAGGGAATTCAGGTATAAATAGAGGACATTGGCACTTGATTCTGGGCGCTTAAACGACGAAGAAACTCCAAATACACACTGAGATTTCGTCTGAATACTCTCAAAACACACACAAAAACACTAATTAGTATAGCGGGGTGCTGCAGAACAGGGTATTAACTCGATCGCTATTACGATTCATTGTCCGATCGATCAATGTACTCAATGGATGTTTAAGTGCTGCCCACATTAGGGTGATGCTTTATCATTAATTGTGATTCCGACTGGATGTTGAGTGCCACCCGAATTAGGGGAATACTCTGTCCTTCGTTGTGAATCCGATGGATGTTTAAGCATCGCACTTTGTCATTCGTTGTGAGGGTTGATCTCGTGAGTTATCGTAAATGCTGTATTAAGTTACTAACCTAGTTGTGTGCATGTTATTTAAATTAGGTTAAAAGACTAATCAGTAGTCTAAACTCTGCCCGTATAAATCTGAAATATTATCATAAGGTAGCATCACTTTGGAATTTTTAAGGTACGGATCCTTACCCCACTCCTTATTGCTTCATATTCAAATTGTTATAAACCCATTAAATTCATCTTTTAAAACTCCTCACGTCTTTGATTATCGATTCATTTGACAGTCCGTTTGATTCCTATTCTAATCATAACTTTGGATTTAGCTTTCATATCATGCGATAGTATTATGTTAGTTGTACTCATTATCGCATGTTCCAATATATGTTACATCTTGTTATGAAAATAAGTTTTATAAGTTATGTCAATAAGTCCATTTGTACTCTGTTACCCTGAGTATCGCTTCTCGTGGAGTGTCCCACGAGCATGTTGTTGCGGCATCAACATCATGTGCTCCATCCGTGACGGAGAGATCAGTTCACGGCGTCTCTTAAGTACAAGTGTGGTACATATAAGCTATTAGGAGGCGTATGGATCGATCCTAGGATTTAAGTATAAGGAGGTGGATAACGGGTATGCCAAACTCGCCATCTCATGTGATAATTATGCAGGAGTAGCTACCTGTGTATTGTCACGTTTTAAGTTTGCTCATGGGTACATCCGTAAGATATGATTATGAAATTACGTTATTTGCATCAAGTTTCATCCGAATAACAATTCATATAAAGCGTTATTTGTTATTTGAGCCTAATATTCCGTACTGAGCATTCGGCTCATTCCGTAAATTTTTGTATATACAGGTACGCAGGTTACTTCGGGCAGGGTAAAGAGAGAAGAATAAAGCCTAGGAATAAATCGGAAGATAAATCAAGTCGAATGTGTTCGCTTGTATATTAACCTTAAGTTTAGTTGTTGTCGTTGTATCCTTGTCAAATAAATAAATGGAATTATGACTTTTGTTTATGATACTACTGTTATTGTGACACGTCAGCCTTCCGGGTTGGGGTGTTACAGCGCCTTTCACGTGTAAGGCCTCGTCGGCCGTAACTTTCATCTTGTATTTCATATCTTTATTAATTATTTATTTTGGCGGTTAGACTTGTTAGTCACCGATTACCTTATACCCCATCGCTCGGTATATTCACTTTGCCTTTCCGAGGCTTATATGAGTTTATGATCTCCTATTCCCGTAATTCACGTTACAACGTGATCGTATCCTATATTACTTTTCTTGACCGTGAGCGCGTCACGTCACGTTTAAGTTTATCTCGACTTTCCTTTATCATACTTCTTCTTTTCGAATGTATCGTCTTGCACCTATCGGTGTTAAGACTTATATCCTTAATATTAATCATTTCCAAATTCGTCTCATAATATTCATATCTGTTAAAACGTCGTTTCTTACTAAAAATGAATTTTAGTTTAACGTTTTATCTTAAACTTATGTCAATTACACATACCAAGAAAATTGACATCCAGAAATTTATTCTTTTCCGTTCTCGTTTTACACGGGGAATAATAACCAGTTCCCTCGCTTTACACTATTGACCCGTAGGTTCTTTCACTTAGCCTCGTAGGCTATTTCTTTAGAATTTTCACCTTTTTACCTTATTAAGGTGAGACCCCAACAGTTCGTTTCTTTCTATCTGTGACCCAAGGGTCTTTTTTTAGTCCCGTAGACCTTAACACTACTTGTAATCCTAAAGGTTTTGATGATCCCGTAGATTCATCTTTTACTTGTGTCATTATTAGGAATGTGTATATATATATATATATATAGCATCAAGGCACCCCTTGTTATGTTTGGAAGCATTTATTCTCGCTTTTAAAATTCAGTTGACCTTAACCGTAGTCTAAAGATTCATTCGTTTACTTTCGGACTAATCTTTCGACTTTATGACTCCTACATCATTTACATGTCGGTTTGTTCTACACTTACCGTTTCTCGGTTCATACTTATACTTCTTTACAACCCATTACTCGGGTTCTTTTATCTTAATGTTTTTACCCTTTACATAGGGGGTAGGGTTCCAGCGTGAACCTAATCACATGCGTGAACTGCGTGAACTAATCTGGACCATTGATTTCCTTTTTAGTTGTTAAGGGCATGATTGTAATTATATAAAAATTAGATTTAAATCATTATTTTAATAATTGAATTAAGTTACATCTTTCCTATTTTAAATTCATTATCCAATTATCTTTTTTTTCATTTTTATTTTTTAGATTTCACCACCAGAATTCGGATTATGATTTTTAAGATTCACGTAACCTTCATATTTCAACGGTATACACATGTGTACTTGGATATGAATTGAACAGTACACATGTGTACTCAGCATGGTACATATGTGTAATTAGCTACATAATACATACATATAAACAAACAAAACCTGTAAAACTATTTTATATTAAGCAAATAACAAGTTACATAATGTTTGCCAAACCAAAAAAAAAAACATACAATTACAAGTTTCAGATTCGTGAAAACAATAAACGCAACATAATCGGAAAAATAAAAAAGACATAGTCTTTTACAACTATTCGCCACGTTGTATGCTGAATCATCCTTATCGACCAAGCAAACAAACATACGTGAATCATCCTTATCGACCTCATACGTGAATCATCCTTATCGACCTTCCGTCTACACTTTTCTCGTTTACGACATCTCCTATAATAACACAAAAAACTCAGCAATTAGTACTTTGCATAATTCACAAGTGTACATCAACTACTTTACATATTCAATACACAAAAAAATATGAGATATCACAAAAACATACGCTATACACATGTGTACATCGCATTAAAATCAGAGCAAAAATCAGAATACACATGTGTACATCGCATTAAAACAGAGAAAAATCAGAATACACATGTGTACAGCGCGTTAAAAACAGAGCAAAATAAAAAAAAATTGAACAAAAAAACAGGGACATCACAAAAACAGACGCTATACACATGTGTACATTGCATAAAAAACATAACAAAATCAGAATACACAAGTGTACATTGCATTACAAACAGAGCAAAAACAAAAAAAAAAATGAACTCCAAAAAAAAGCTAAACAACTTTCTGATATCATTTTCAAACTAATACAAATTAAACACATTCCTATCGATTCGAATGTCAACAAAACCCTAATTCCGTAAAACAAACTGAATCTAAAAGAAAAAAAAGCAACGTATTACGCATCAGTTCAATAAACAAAACCTCATCACTAACGCACCATACAGGAATCAAAGAGATACAAACCAGCAGAACTAAAGCAGGAACTAAAGCAATTAGGGAACTGATAACAAATGAACTGAATCTAACCTTGCCACATACATGTTCCCTACAACTCCTACACACACCAACATCAATACCTAAATAAGTAATCACTCAAATTGCCGCAAAAAAAAAAAACAATCAAACCAGATATGCTACAAATCAACAAAAAGAAAACCTAATATAACATCAACAAAAAAACAAAACGATATTCATCAAATCAGATCCACAAAACCCCAGCACAACCAAAAACTCGTATACGATGCAGGGATCAAAGAGATGCAGACCAGCAGAATGAAAGAATTAGAAAAACTGAATACAAATAACTGAATCTAACCAGGCTGTACCTGCTGTTGTTCATGATCGGAGCCGGCGTCGGAGTGCGAAGAGGGTGGTCAACGGCGGAAGTGTGCGAAACCAGCGACGGTGGTCGGACCGGATTTATGCAGATCGCTGATTGTCGGCGGACCGGATGTTCTCCTCTGCTTGTCGGCGATTTTGATCTTGATTTGTGAACGAGAAAGATATGTGTGGGATTTGAAACCTAAAATGTGGATATAAACGTGATTTATGCAATCAAATTAATATGGAAATTACACAAATACCCTTGTTCTCTTAATTAATTAGTAACAAATAACCAAATAATTACCATCATGCCATTAACTTAAAATCTCAAGATCAAAAAAATCAAGGGCCAAGATCAGTTCACGCAGTTCACGCTGGAGAAATTGTTCACGTTTGAACCTAATCCTTACATAGGTTTATTAATATTTCATTCTTTTATTTATTCGGTTCGCGCTTACTTACATTAGCAAGCGTTATTCTTTATTTAACTCGTTTGACTTGTTCGTGTGAAATTTCATCACTTATGAATGTCAAACTTCATTCTTTATTCTACCCATTCAACTTTGAAATATTTGAACTAGATTTTCAAAATTTATGTTTGCAAGATCTTGTCGTCTTTTAGTCATAACTCTCATTACGAGTCTTTTGACTTTCAATCCGTGTTCCGTCTCTTGGTTTACGCATTCACTCAAAATCCTACCCATCTATCGGGTATTTTACCGAATTCATTATTATTGTAACCTTTCCGATATGCATTAAGAATTCGTTTTGATTCATTTGGTCATCTTAGCAAAATCCATCGCTTTTATTCAACCAAGTCCTCACTCCTTATTTCAATCCGTTTGACTTGTCCGAGTGAATTTCATCACTTATGACAGTCAAACTTTATCCCTACGCCTTAGCATTCTAATTAGTCGGTTTGTATTTTCATTTACTTTTATTATTTTCCCTTTTCTTGGGCTCGTTATTTCGACGTAATATGCTTCCGTTACCCGGCTTGCGTTTACATTTATTATCAAATATCTTACTTGTTTGATCTAGTTTGGGTACCTTTTTTTTATTTGTCCCATTCACCCCGTCCTTACTACATCGGACGTAAATGTGTCCATCATAAGAAGTTCATAGTATTGTGCGTTCACTACTTACTTAGCCAGAGTAAGCGATCAACACATGACACACATTACCTTTTCATAATTTTCACATCACGCCCTATGTAAGTAACGCCTCTATTCTTTCTATATCTTTGATTCCATTCAGTAAAACTTTATTTAATTACTAAACAATAATCATTAGTTTTACTCGTTTTGTAATTGAATGTATAAAAAGTTTTTCTTTTTATCAAACTATTATGTAATCACATTTGTTAATGTAATCGCTACTTTTCTCAATAGTATTATATTGAGAATTATTCACTTGGATAGTTACTCCCGTCCAAGTTTCCATATGAACTAATCCTGTTATTGCTTTGTTATTCATCATCGTGAATAACACTTATTTCTACTTAATTGTTCTTGGAAACTTCATCCTGAATAGATATCCTATTCAGGTTTTCCAAGTTTTATCCTATATATGCAACCGTCATTCTCTACGTGTTTGTTTCATATTACTATTTGTGCGATTAATTTAAAACGTGCACCTGGTAATGCTTACCCTAACAGGCTTTCCATGCCATTAATCTTGTTCGCGATCGTTACGCGGTTTAGGTCCTTGTTGAGCATGTTGTGCTTGTCATACTTTAGACCGTTGCTTCGTCAGATCCGCCATTTGTTAAACTCCCGCTATCTTCAGATGCGAGTATCCTTCAACTACAACATTTATAAAACATAGTAATTTCGACATTAATGAACGCCCGTATTATAATACAAGGCTTTTCCACTATACGTGTCAACACACGTAATTTCGTTGACTATATCTATCCTTTATCGATTTTGATTGGTGTAACATGTATTACACGATAACCCTATGTGTTGTTCACAACACTTTAATCATACTAAACCATTTATATGAATATACTTACCGGATTTGCGATCAAGTTTTGAACCGAACACACTTTACTCTTTAACTATGAGTCAAGATTATAATATTAAACACGCATTTTATACGAAAATGCAAGCTTACAAAAACTTTTCCAAGTTAAACTTCTTATATAATTAAAAACATTCCAAAATATAATTTCAAGTGTTTACAATATCCACTTTTTAAACTAGAACAAAATAACATCGTTGCGGAAGCTTCGAGACATGTGTTCGGTTCTCCTTTCTTGCTTGATCATCATCCGGAGTTCCATAAGACATTCCTAAAATCAAAACCAACATAAAAGTTAGTTTTGACAGTTTCATAACAAGTTATAAACATATTTCCATCCAATTCGTTCATCCATTATTCAAAATTCTTGTTTCCTTCGAATTCAAATTTCCGGTTCTTAAACCGAATTATTTCCCATATGGGTTTTGTACCAAATCCCTATATGCACAACTATTTTTAGTAACTCTTTAATGTTTACTAATACGATCCATTACCTAGATCATATCTTATTAGTTTTCCTGGTTCTTTTACCAATTCTTAAGTTATATACACGTTTGACCCGTTATGGGCATTTATGTCAAAACTATAATTTTATCAACTCTTATTAAAAAAAAACTCTTATTTCCTCCAACCATAATCCATATTACGGTTGGTGCATGTACCCTTCATGAGAGTATCATTCATTGTGCGTACCTGGCACGGGTCAACATTACGTTTTCAATACATTGCATTACCTTTCGCCAACCTTGGCAAAACATGCTCATACTTACCACTTGCCTGTATTTATAACACTTAACAATACATAATATTACAAATCATCATTTATATTGTTATACAACTTCTGACCAAGTATTGAGTCAAAACTAAGTGTTTAAGACCCTAAAACAATTTCTGCAAGTACGGACCTGCTTGCTGTCAACAACTATTTTGTTAACAAAACGTCCGTGAAAACCACATTAAACAACTTCCGAAAAATTTATAACAAAATTACCTATCATCATTTATATTGTTATACAACTTCTGACCAAATATTGAATCAGAACTAAGTGTTTAAGACCTCGAAACAATTTCTGCAAGTACGGACCTGCTTGCTGTCAACAACTACTTTGTTGACAAAACGTCCGCGAAAACCACGTCAAACAACTTCCGAAAACTTTATAAAAATTACCAATCATCATTTATATTGTTATACCACTTCTAACTAAATATTGAGTCAAAACTAAGTGTTTAAGACCCCGAAACAATTTCTGCAAGTACGGACCTGCTTGATGTGAACAACTATTTTGTTGACAAAAAGTCCACGAAAACCACGTTAAACAACTTCCAAAAAATTTATAAAAACTACTAATCATCATTTATATTGTTATACCACTTCTGACCAAATATTGAATCAGAACTAAGTGTTTAGGGCCCCGAAAAAATTTCTGCAATTACGTACCTGCTTGCTGTCAACAACTATTTTGTTAACAAAACGTCCGCGAAAACCACGTTAAACAACTTCCAAAAAATTTATAAAAATTACCAACCATCATTTATATTGTTATACCACTTCTGACCAAATATTGAGTCCAAACTAAGTGTTTAAGGCCTCGAAACAATTTCTGCAAATACTGACCTACTTTCTGTCAACAACTATTTTGTTGACAAAACGTATGCGAAAACCACGATAAACAACTTCCAAAAAAATTATAAAAATTACCAATCATCATTTTTGTTGTTATACAACTTCTGACCACATACGGAGTCAAAACTAAGTGTTTAAGATCCCAAAATAGTTTTGCAAATAACGGACCTCTTTGCTATCGATAACTATTCTAGAAGGTGTAAGCTTTACTTACCTTGCATCCGGTTATTTTTTTCCGCGTGCTCAATCCGTTTGACTCGCTTCCTTCCCAAGCTTCCTTCTAGCTTGTTAAGCGTTAAACTGTCATTATAATTAGTAAGATGGTTAGATTAGTCATTATCAGTTGTGACTATTCCACCTGACGTATTTCATATAAAAATTATCATTCAATCTTATAAATGGTCAGTTTGACTTTCAAAGGTCAACTGTCCCTTTTTAATGTATGAAATGCATAATTGAGTTCAACGAACTCACTTAGGCATTTCTTCAACTATTCGTTAGGTGATATTTTTAGGCCACTAATTTAACCACATTCATCAACATAGTTTACATACATCATATAATCATCTAATTACATAAAACTTATACTTTCATTACACGAAATCTACGGGTTCCATTTGTGAGTGAAACTCGTTTCATCATGTTATTAGGAAATCATCCGGTTACCTAATCAAATCAAGTTCTACATTCAAACTAGTAGATATCATGTTTTCAAACATCACATTCATGAATTAAATCACCAATTTCATTACAACATTCAAAACCCATTTCGAAACATGTATGATCAAGTACTCAAACTTGTAAATTGCTTAAGTGTCTCGCTTCAACTATCAATTATGATGATTTCAAGCACAAGTATATCATCATCTTCACTCTTTAGTCAAAAACCCACTTCCTAGTTTAATTGTTAATCTCTTACAAGTAACTTTACATCAAGTTCTTCATAATTTCATCATAACTAACGAAATTAAACATACATAAACATTCAATTTCAACTTTGGGTCATAATCCAACAATCTATTTGCAAGTAACCTACTTGTCTCAATTTTCAACTTTAACCAATCTAGGTTTTGTGACATACCTTATAATCCCCATGACTAGGTGATCGTTTTTATCTGTTCATGCATTGATTTAGGGCTTGAATCGAGCTTCAATTTGATGATTTTGTGCAAGCTTGGGTTTGAGCTCCATGAGAGCTTCTCCTCGTCATCTCCACGCACGCACACACACCCTTATGTGTGTGTTGTGTTGTGTTATTTTTTTTTTATAATACCATATCCAAATTATCCAACTTTGGTCCCTCAAGTTTAGCTTTTGTTTAAATCCCCTCATAATACTTACTAGAAATTAACCAATTCTCATAACTAGGTTTAAATGTTCCTAGTTAACTTAGTAGGTTTGGGAAAGTCATAACCCGTTTTATTTTTAGACCCGTTGACTCGGGCTTCTTATAAACTTTATTTCCTCAAAAGCATTCGTTTACTCTTTTTTATTTAATATTATCTTTATTTTTTTAAATCCTAATATTCACCGGGTTAATTTTAACTCTAACGGTACTTTATCCGTCCTTTAGTACTAACGTGGTTTGATTACAAACCCGTTTTCAGGGTGTTACAAGTCTACCCCCTTAAAGCGGTTTCGTCCTCGAAACCTTTCTTACGTAGTTCCTCGGGTTTAACTCCTTGGACTTAGTTTCGGTAATTACTTGAGCTTTGCTCGCATTTAATAATCTTACCAGGATAGTATGGTAATGTCCCTTTTGGCTTCCAAACGTATGTGCCTTTCACGTGTAAGGCCTCGTGGGCCGTAACTTTCATCTTGTATTTCATATCTTTATTAATTATTTATTTTGGCGGTTAGACTTGTTAGTCACCGATTACCTTATACCCTATCGCTCGGGTATATTCACTTTGCCTTTCCTTGGCTTATATGAGTTTATGATCTCCTATTCCTGTAATTCACGTTACAACGTGATCGTATCCTATATTACTTTTCTTGACCATGAACGCGTCACGTCACGTTTAAGTTTATCTCGACTTTCCTTTATCATACTTCTTCTTTTCGAATGTATCGTCTTGCACCTATCGGTGTTAAGACTTATATCCTTTAATATTAATCCTTTCCAAATTCGTCTCATAATATTCATATCTGTTAAAACGTCGTTTCTTACTAAAACTGAATTTTAGTTTAACGTTTTATCTTAAACTTATGTCAATTACACATACCAAGGAAATTGACATCCAGTAATTTATTCTTTTCCGTTCTTGTTTTACACGGGGAATAATAACTAGTTCCCTCGTTTTACACTATTGACCCGTAGGTTCTTTCACTTAGCCTCGTAGGCTATTTCTTTAGAATTTTCACCTTTTTACCTTATTAAGGTGAGACCCCAACAGTTCGTTTCTTTCTATCTGTGACCCAATGGTCTTTTTTTGGTCCCGTAGACCTTAAAACTACTTGTAATCCTGATGGTTTTCATGATCCTGTAGATTCATCTTTTTACTCATTTCATTATTGAGAATGTATATATATATATATATATAGCATCAAGGCACCCCTTGTTATGTTTGGAATCATTTATTCTCGCTTTTAAAATTCAGTTGACCTTGACCGTAGTCTAATGATTCATTCGTTTACTGTCGAACTAATCTTTCGACTTTATGACTCCTTACATCATTTACATGTCAGTTTGTTCTACACTTACCATTTCTCGGTTCATACTTATACTTCTTTACAACCCATTACCCGGGTTCTTTTATCTTAATGTTTTACCCTTTACATAGGTTTATTAATATTTCGCGCTTTTATTTATTCGGTTCGCGCTTACTTACATTAGCAAGTGTTACTCTTTATTTAACTCGTTTGTCTTGTTCGTGTGAAATTTCATCACTTATGAATGTCAAACTTCATTCTTTATTCTACCCGTTCAACTTTGAAATATTTGAACTAGATTTTCAAAATTTATGTTTTCAAGATCTTGTCGTCTTTTAGTCATAACTCTCAATACGAGTCTTTTGACTTTCAATCCACGTTCCCGTCTCTTGGTTTACACATTCACTAAAAATCCTACCCATCTATCGGGTATTTTATCGAATTCATTATTATTGTAACCTTTCCGGTATGCGTCAAGACTTCGTTTTGATTGATTTGGTCATCTTAGCAAAATCCATCGCTTTTATTCAACCAAGTCCTCACTCCTTATTTCAATCCGTTTGACTTGTCCGAGTGAATTTCATCACTTATGACAGTCAAACTTTATCCCTACGCCTTAGCATTCTAATTAGTCGGTTTGTATTTTCATTTACTTTGATTCTTGTCCCTTTTCTTGGGCTCGTTATTCTGACGTAAAATGCTTCCGTTACCCGGCTTGCGTTTACATTTATTACCAAATATCTTACTTGTTTGATCTGGTTTGGGTACCTTTTTTTTATTTGTCCCATTCACCCCATCCTTACTACATCGGACGTAAATGTGTCCATCATAAGAAGTTCATAGTATCATGTGTTCACTACTTACTTGGCTAGAGTAAGCGATCAACACATGACACACATGACCTTTTCATAATTTTCACATCACGCCCTATGTAAGTAATGCCTCTATTCTTTCTATATCTTTGATTCCATTCAGTAAAACTATATTTAACTGCTAAATAACAATCATTAGTTTTACTCGTTTTGCACTTGAACGTATAAAAAAGTTTTTCTTTTTATGAAACTATTATGTAATCACATTTGTTAATGTAATCGCTACTTTTCTCAATAGTATTATATTGAGAATTATTCACTTGGATAGTTACTCCCGTCCAAGTTTCCATATGAACTAATCCTGTTATTGCTTTGTTATTCATCATCGTGAATAACACTTATTTCTACTTAATTGTTCTTGGAAACTTCATCCTGAATAGATATCCTATTCAAGTTTTCCAAGTTTTATCATATATATGCAACCGTCATTCTCTACGTGTTTGTTGCATATTACTATTTGTGCGATTAATTTAAAACGTGCACCTGGTAATGTTTGCCCTAACGGGCTTTCCTTGCCATTAATCTTGTTCGTGAGTGTTACGCGGTTTAGGTCCTTGTTGAGCATGCTCTGCTTGTCATACTTTAGACCGTTGCTTCGTCAGATCCGCCTTTTGTTAAACTCCCGCTATCTTCAGATGCGAGTATCCTTCAACTACAACATTTATAAAATTTAGTAATTTTGACATTAATGAACGCCCGTATTATAATACAAGGCTTTTCCACTATACGTGTCAACACACGTAATTTTGTTGACTATATCTATCCTTTATCGATTTTGATTGGTTTAACATGTATTACACGATAACCCTATATGTTGTTCACAACACTTTAATCATACTAAACCATTAATATAAATATACTTACCAGATTTGCAATCAAGTTTTGAACCGAACACACTTTACTCCTTAACTATGAGCTCTGATACCAACTTGTAAGACTCGTCTCTATTAATCAAGATTATAATATTAAACACGCATTTTATACGAAAATCCAAGCTTACAAAAACTTTTCCAAGTTAAACTTCTTATATAATTAAAAACATTCCTAAATATAATTTCAAGTGTTTACAATATCCTCTTTTTAAACTAGAACAAAATAAGATCCTTGCGGAAGCTTCGAGACATGTGTTCGGTTCTCCTTTCTTGCTTGATCCACATCCGGAGTTCCATAAGACATTCCTAAAATCAAAACTAACATAAAAGTTAGTTTTGACAGTTTCACAACAAGTTATAAACAAATTTCCATCCAATTCATTCATCTATTTTGTTAACAAAACGTCCGCGAAAACCACATTAAATAACTTCCGAAAAATTTATAACAAAATTACCAATCATCATTTATATTGTTATACCACTTCTGACCAAATATTGAATCAGAACTAAGTGTTTAAGGCCCCGAAACAATTTCTGCAAGTACGGACCAGCTTGCTGTCAACAACTACTTTGTTCACAAAACGTCCGCGAAAACCAAGTCAAACAACTTCCGAAAGATTTATAAAAATTGTGAATCATCATTTATATTATTATACCGCTTCTGATCAAATATTGAGTCAAAACTAAGTGTTTAAGGCCTCGAAACAATTTCTGCTTGTACAGAACTGCTTGCTGTCAACAACTATTTTGTTGACAAAACATCCACAAAAACCACGTTAAACAGCTTCCGAAAAATTTATAAAAATTATCAATCATCATTTATATTGTTATACCACTTCTGACCAAATATTGAATCAGAACTAACTGTTTAAGGCCCCGGAACAATTTCTGCAATTACGTACCTGCTTCCTGTCAACAACTATTTTGTTGAAAAAAGTCCGCGAAAACCACGTCAAACAACTTCCAAAAAATTTATAAAATTACCAACCATCATTTATATTGTTATACCACTTCTGACCAAATATTGAGTCAAAACTAAGTGTTTAAGGCCTCGAAACAATATATGCAAATATGGATCTGCTTACTGTCAACAACTATGTTGTTGACAAAACGTCCGCGAAAACCACGTTAAACAACTTTCGAAAAATTTATAAAAATTACCAATCATCAGTTTTGTTGTTATACAACTTCTGACCACATATGGAGTCAAAACTAAGTGTTTAAGACCTCGAAACAGTTTTGCAAATAACGGACCTGTTTGCTATCAATAACTATTCTAGAAGGAGTAAGCTTTACTTATCTTGCATCCGGTTATTCTTTTCAGCGTGCTCAATCCGTTTGACTCGCTTCCTTCCCAAGCTTGCATCTAGCTTGTTAAGCGTCAAACTATCATTATAATTCGTAAGACGGTTAGATTAGTCATTATCAATTATGACTATTCCACCTTACATATTTCATATAAAAAATTATCATTCAATCTTATAAATGGTCAGTTTGACTTTCAAAGTTCAACTATCCCTTTTTAATGTATGAAATGCACAAATGAGTTCAACGAACTCACTTAGGCATTTCTTCGACTATTCGATAGGCGATATTTTTAGGCCACTAATTTAACCACATTCATCAACGTAGTTTACATACATCATATAATCATCTAATTACATAAAACTTATACTTTCATTACACAAAATCTACGGGTTCCATTTATGAGTGAAACTCTTTTCATCATGTTTATAGGCAATCATCCGGTTACCTAATCAAATCAAGTTCTACATTCAAACTAGTAGATATCATGTTTTCAAACATCACATTCATGAATTAAATCACCAATTTCATTACAACATTCGAAACCCATTTCGAATCATGTATGATCAAGTACTCAAACTTGTAAATTGTTTAAGTATCTCGCTTCAACTATCAATTATGACGATTTCAAGAACAAGTATATCATCATCTTCACTATTTAGTCAAAAACCCACTTCCTAGTTTACTTGTTAATCTCTTACAAGTAACTTTACATCAAGTTCTTCAAAATTTCATCATAACTAACGAAAATAAACATACATAAACATTCAATTTCAACTTTGGATCATAATCCAACAATCTATTTGCAAGTAACCTCCTTGTCTCAATTTTCAACTTTAAGCAATCTAGGTTTTGTGACATACCTTATAATCCCCATGACTAGGTGATTGTTTTTATGTGTTCATGCATTGATTTAGGGCTTGAATCGAGCTTCAATTTGATGATTTTGTGCAAGCTAGGGTTTGAGCTCCATGAGAGCTTCTCCTGGTCATCTCCACACACTCACACACACCCTTATGTGTGTGTTGTGTTATTTATTTATTTTTTTATAATACTATTTTCAAATTATCCAACTTTGGTCCCACAAGTTTAGCTTTTGTTTAAACCCCCTCATAATACTTACGAGAAATTAACCAATTCTCATAACTAGGTTTAAATGTTCCTAGTTAACCTAGTGGGCTCGGGAAAGTCATAACCCGTTTTATTTTTAGTCCCGTTGACTTGGGCTTCTTATAAACTTTATTCCCTCAAAAACATTTGTTTACTCTTTCTTTTATTTAATATTATCTTTATTTTTTTAAATCCTAATATTCACCGGGTTAATTTTTACCACTAACGGTACTTTACCCGTCCTTTAGTACTAACGTGGTTTGATTACCAAACCCGTTTTCGGGGTGTTACAAGTACTTTGGCCATGGGCCGTGCCGTTGACACACGAGGCCGTGTTAGTACAACACCTGACAAGCAGTTAATGAGGATGAGAGAGAGAGAGAGAGATGTGCACGGGGCCGTGCCAGGCGGGCACAGGCCGTGCTGAAGCTTCTGTTTACAGCTATAAATAGAAGTGCTTGGTTCCACTTCAACTCATCCCTTGGCAAACCACTTCTCTCTCACTTGCCACCACTCCACTGCACGCCCCCGTGTCCGCTGGTCACGGGGCGTGTTCAGCCTTCTGATGTCTTGTTTTTGCTTGGGAAGATGATGTCGAGGGGTCGGGCATGCCACGTTTATTCATTTTCTTGTATTTATGTTAGATTTAGCTGTATTTTTGCTTCTTTTGTCCATTTGAGCTCATTTAATCCTGAAAATACAAAAGGAAGACAAAAGCACACTTTTTCTAACATTAGTACGAAAAAAAAGGGTTAGTTTTGTGCCTCATTTGATGTAATTTATATGTTGCATTTTACACACATCAAATACCCCAACACTTGAATCTTTGCTTGCCCTCAAGCAAAACTCTTTATAATGTGGCTTACACACCCAAATGGAATGGGTAGAAGAGAAGTTTTGGGCTTGTCTTGAGTGTCGGGATTCCAAGATCTTTATTAGGTTTTATTTTTATGTTATTTACAATCCTATTCGTTATGATTTATTTAGAACATTAAATAAGAGAAATTACTTATTTGGGCATAACATGGCTCTTTAAAATTCCATTTATATACAAGTTCACATACCTCATGGGAGATCACTCAACACTCGGCCGAATATGTATTTTTGTGAAACACTCGAGACCGGCATGGAACTAACTTCTACCATATGTTTACCAAGCAATCAATCCTCCTCCTTTTTAACTATAAACCTTTGTAAATATCAAGAGGACTTTGGGGAAGGGTTATGCTTTGGTTAAAGATAGGTGGTTTTGGGTTAGTGGTTAGTAGAAAAGGGTGAAAAGGAGTAAAAAGCGTCGGTTTTGGTAAAAACTTTTTGTTTTTGTGACTTTTTATTCCAATGAAGCATTTTTCAAACAAAGTTTCTTTTGATGAACTTGTTTGTTTATTGCTAGACTTCATCTTTTTTTTTTTTTTTTTTGATAAGGAATGTCACATGAAAACCGAGCTTTTTACTAAAATAAAGGGTTTAAAATGAAAAAGGGTTTTGGTGGGTAAAGGGTGTTTGTTTTGTGGGTTTAGAAATGAAAAGGTTTAGGCTCAAAGGGGTTAACTAGGGAGATTTTGGGTAGGTGGTAAAAAAAATAATGGTGTTGAAAGAAAAAGGGTTAATCCTAATGCCTCCATCATTTACTTACTTGGGTTTAAGTTGGTAAGGACCGGGAATGTATCATCATGGCAAGTTCTAGAGTCGTAAGAAACCAAGCGGCTATTCACACAAGAAACGAAAGATGAGCATTTAGTTTAAAGATGTGTATTTATATGCTCAATAAAGGCTCAAAACTCACTTTTTGTGAGAATGGGTTTTTAATGTGATCAAGTATATATAATCAAATTTTAACTAGATTTGTCATGCCGTTTCATAATTTTCTAATGTTGGTTCTTTTTATCACGACGCTATCGGTTGTAAATTTGTAAAAATATAACATTTTTAGAACTTGTTATTCCCAAATTAAACCAAGACAAGTAAAAAAATGAAAAGTTTTTTTTTTTAAAAATGGGGTGTGTAGCGGTTCCAATAGAGTTTTGTGTAAGGCTTGTAATTAGGACTTGCAAAATTCAAGGTTTTAGTATCCCCCCACACTTAAATTACACATTGTCCTCAATGTGTCCCAAAAATAAGTTTTTAGGTTGATTGAATGTGTAAAGGGTGTGCTAAAAACAAAAATTTATGTTACTGGGCATCTGGACACGGGCCGTGGTGTTCGGGCACGACCCCGTGTTCAGGTTGCCAGTAACAGAATGTAATAGAAGGCTGGGCACGGGGGCGTGTTCAGTGAACACGCCCCGTGTCCAGTTACCTGAACTGGCGTTTTTCTGCCGATCCTTGAGCACGGGGCGTGTTGGCTGAGCCCGGCCCCATGCTGAACTTACTGTATTGAAGAAAAATTGTCGAGAGGCTCTGTTTTCGTGCATGGGGTGTTGGTTCAAGTCTCCCTTAGTATCCTTCACCATCCCGAGTGTGTTTTACCCATTACAACATCATCCAAACACCATTTAATAATTAAGAACCACCATTTATTAAAGAGAGAGTTACATAAGTTCCTAGAAAAATAAAGAAAAATAGAAATCTAAAAAGAAAGTTCCTAAAATAGATAGGTCAAGTGATACATGAAATCATCCTAAGGAGTTCTACCCTTATTGTAGGAATAACAAAAGCCCGGAAATAGCTTCCCGGTATTTTAAAGGCGTTGTAGAACTCGAA
Source organism: Helianthus tuberosus (assembly GCA_030545235.1). Taxonomy (NCBI): domain Eukaryota; kingdom Viridiplantae; phylum Streptophyta; class Magnoliopsida; order Asterales; family Asteraceae; genus Helianthus; species Helianthus tuberosus. The sequence goes on along the minus strand of JARYGA010027924.1, from coordinate 10,686 downwards.
ACCGAGAGGTGTCTCCTAGATGTCGTTAAGTCACTCCTCTATTTCTCTTGGGAGGAAGAAGGCGGGCTCATTTTCTACAACATCTTGTGGAGGAGGAGCAACGGCAACCGGGACCCCTTGTAGTATGTCTCGAGGGGGTTCCGTGTGCATGGTGTACCACTCGGCCGGTATGATAACTTCTGGTACCATATTCCATGCCCTTTGTGTAATGATTGGTACCAAAGGAGGAGAAGCGAGGATATTCAACCTTTGGTGCAAAAGGTTGACCTCCCTAAGACACCCTTCTAGACCCACAGATAAATGATTGATACGGTCAACCAGAGCTTCCTCAACCCCCGTCATTTCGTCTATGGCCTCTCTCAAGGCATAGACATAGTTAACGAGGGAGTCTTCTACCGATGACCTTCTCCCTTGACGGTTGTTCCTGGAGTGTGTCGAAGATGTTCCGCTGTTTCTGCTCGCCATTCTAAGAAAACAGACCGAAAAGAGTTCATTTTAGTGTAACAGTACCTTGGACACGGCCCCGTGCTCACTAAGCACGGCCCCGTGTTCACTTCTCTGCAGATTTTTGGAACAAGGAATCTTGGAGCTTTAAATTATTTTTCTGACTTTTGAAACATTTTTAAGCAGAAATAACTTAAAACAGTGTTGTAAAACTTATTTTTAACAAGATTCCTTGAATAAAAATCTAACAAATATCACAAGATGGTTGTTGAGAACCTTCTTTAGAATATACCTAGTATGGTATGTGTGAAGATCCTACCAAATCTCTGTCTTTGGAATGGTCCAAATGTGCAGGAATCTTGCTGCATTTACAGAAAACGACAGCACGCTGGACACGGCCCTGTATTGGCTGCACACGGCCCCGTGTGCAGACGAGATTCTGACACTTTTTGTCCGTATTCTGACCGAAAGTCAGACGAGAATCTTTTGGGGGACACGGGGGTGTGCTGACCTGGACACGGCCCCGTGTCTAGAAGCTGTTTATGAAGTTTTGTCTATTTTTAAAGAATTTATCCGGATCGGGTGGTTCCTTACTGGACGGAACAACACCGAAGTGCCTGAGATACCTTAGTTTCTCTAGATTTAGACGAGAACGCAAGAGGTTATCGGAAAGGGTGATTCCTATGCTAAATGTAGGTGGACAAGTCCAACCCTTATCCGGGCTCTCGTTAAAGAAGGTGTATGTCGAATCACTCAGGTCTATGTATGCATCGACGGGAGTCGATGGGGAGTCCTTCACGGCACAATCGACATAGGGACGACTATCGCTCCAGTCTTCGCAAGAGTTAGAGGTGATTTCGGGAGCGACGATGTTGTTTTTATCCGAATGCGATCTCAATAATTCTTCTTGGGTATGGTCTTGAGATGAATTAGTTATGTCCATCTCAAGCTCTTTTATCCAATTAAGAATTAGATCTTCCATTTGAAATAATTCTCCGAGAAGCATTTCATCTAGAAGGGACGATTAAGAGCATTCGAGGGAGAGATAGGGATTATTTTTACATTCGCCCCTCTTAAGGCTACAGGAAAATAATGGGTCTATATAGTGGGGAGTGTAATTTAAAAAATAACATTTTAAATCTTCACGAGTTCCACCACATATTTGACACCACGCACCATAAGAGGAGCGGAAGTAAAAAAAATCAGTATCGCTCATGTTTGTGTCAGAAATTACCAACCGTCGGGATCTTACGGTTCTGTTTTCAGTATCTGATACTTGGGCACGGGGCGTGTTCAGTGGGCACGGCCCCGTGTTCAGCTACTATCTGACTTAAAACAGGATTGCCAATACCAAAGATTGGGCACGGGGCGTGTTCAGCGGGCACTGCCCATGCTGAGCTCTGCAGAAAACTAAAATTTTAAGAAAAATCCAAAAAAAAAAAGAAAATTAAGAAAAACAATTAGGCCGTTGATTCCTAACTTTCTTAAAATCCTTGTGTCCCCGGCAACGGCGCCAAAAACTTGATGTGCGTTAGGTGTGATATAATTTTATGTATACTTTTTTAGCCCTTTTTAACACTTTAGTCAAATTTTAAATTTATAAAACACGATATTCTACCAACACTAAACACACATATGGGCAAGTGCACCCATCGTGAGCGTAGTATAGCGTTGGTAAGATACCGAGGTCGTCCAAGGACACAAGAGCTTTTAATACCGGTTTATCCTCAACGTCTAATCAAAATCAAAAGTTTGGAAAAAGGTTTTAAACATGAAAAAAAATGCTGAAAAAAAAAACAGATAGACAAGATGAATCACTTGGATCCGACTCGCCTTTAGTGTAACCTTTGAGGTTTTCCGCACTTTTGCACTTTTTAAGAGATTATCTTAGTTATAGTAGTAGGCCCCTCTTTTGAAGGAGACGTTACCCTCAACCCAGTAGTTTGAGTCAGCAAGGATACAATCCTAAAGGGTTGGATTATTGAAAGATAATTAATTAAGTTATTAATGCGTAATGTGATAGGCCCCTCTTTTGAAGGTGACGTTACCCTCGGCTAAGTGGTTTGAGTTAGCAGGGATACAATCTCAAGGAGCCGGGTTAATGTTTTAATAGTAGTTTACATATGAGGGGATCAATCCATTCGCACCCCCGCCATCCAATACCAGTGGGTATTGAAGGAGGTCCTAGTAAGCTTGACCCAGGTCCTTGCAGGATCTATACACTGAACAAGGCAAGAACCTTACCAAACCATTCCCTTAACCCCCGACCAGGTAGCCAACATATCTCTATATAGACCGTAGAGATATGAATGGTGTAAATCTTTTATTTTATATAGACAGTAAAATAATGCCAAGACACCACGGACAAATGATAAGGAAGTTTCACCTTCAACATAAGAAACTAGTTATTAAAGTCATTAATAGAAAACCAAGTAAAAAGTGCGAAAAGATTAAAAATAAAAAGTATTACACTAAATGCTTGTCTTCACCAAGTGATGTAAGAGACTTAGGCAAACATGGCCTTTGATTGTTAAGAACTCTTACTATCAATCTTGGATCCCGAGACTACTACACACACTCTATGATGGATGATGGATGATGGTGGTGGATGAGCGTGTTGAGATGGTGGTGGAGTGTGGGTGAAGTGGGAGAGAGGTGGTTTGCCAAGGGATGCTTTTGAAGCGAACCAAGCACCTCTATTTAAATCTTGTACAGAAGCCCGGACACGGCCCCGTGTCCAGTGGGCAAGGCCCCGTGTCCATCCACTTTCTCTTTCTTCATTAATTGCAGGTTGTCTGCATTAGTTGACCACGCCCCCGTGTCCACTGGGCACGGCCCCATGTGCAGAAGCATATCTGTACTATCAAGATTTGCTTGGATTTCGCGAATCTTAGCGTTGACCATGGCCGTGTGGAGCTGGGCACGCCCCCGTGTTGGGGAATAGAAGCTTCTACGCTTTTATCTTTTCTGCAGACACTTGAGCACGCTCCCGTGTCCGCTGGGCACGGGGCGTGTTCAGCCTTCTGATGTCTTGTTTTTGCTTGGGAAGATGTTGTCGAGGGGTCGGGCATGCCACGTTTATTCCTTTTCTTGTATTTATGTTAGATTTAGCTGTATTTTTGCTTCTTTTCTCCATTTGAGCTCATTTAATCCTGAAAATACAAAAGGAAGACAAAAGCACACTTTTTCCAACATTAGTACTAAAAAAAGGGTTAGTTTTATGCCTCATTTGATGTAATTTATATGTTGCATTTTACACACATCAGTAAGTTTTTGAGTTTTTGAGAACTTAGTGTGGTATCCCTTTGTAGAGTTTGTAGTGTTTTCGAGTCTTATTTCGTATTTTCGGTAGTTTGCGTTGCGCGTCTTGTGTCATAGAGTCTTTGTAGGAAATCATTACCATCACGGAGCAGGAATATATGAAGAATTCGCGCTTGAGGTAAGTGTTCATGTCTAAGAAAGGGTTTGGAAATTCTTTGGGATGAACTGGGGAAAAGTTCAAAAATTTTCTAAGGCATAAATTTCATAAAAACATGAAACTTTCTGTTAAAACATGCCGCGCCCCGCGAGGGGTTTAATAGATGTTGTCGCGCCCCGTCAAAGACCCAAGGTAATCTGGACCAAAATGTAATGTGTCCCGGGGCACGAGGGTTTTAATTGATGTTTGTCGCATGCCGCGAGGACAGGGTTAAACGAGACAAATTGTTTATTTCTCCAAATTTGATGCATACACTTATCGAATTTGTTAATTTTTCATCATTTGCTCCCCTCCAAGGTATGTTTTCTTGTGATATTTTTCTATCATGAGTCTAAGTTATTATTATCTTTGAGTCAGTTTTTGTTTTCAAGTCGGTGTTATGCTGGTTTTTGGTTGTTTTTCTTGATGCAGGTTTGAATATGTTCCACCCGTACTCAATCTCCATTCGAGTGTTTTTCGGAGGTGTTTATTGAATATCAGTGTAACAACCCGATTTCCAATATTACTGAATATTTTAATATTCGACTGAATATTTAGGTCCCAGATTTTTTTACACAAACAATCTCAAACCATGGGTTACGGTAAACCCAAACTGCTCGATTCATTGTTTTATTAACATTTGTATAAAATTACAAATTTTAATTTATGCAGAAGCTTTATGGGCGGATGGTATTTGGCTCGGCAACGATCCCAATCACGGTCCAGCAATGCGTCCAACCCTGACATGGCATAACACCACACTGGGTTAGTAATGCCATTGATAAACGGCAACTATCCATATACGAACTAAATTAGTCATTAAAATAATTTTTAACATTTATCTCCTTCCCTTGGATTTTTAAGGACTTAATCCCAATATCCATTCATAACAAGATTCACTTAACCCACTTCAATATTAAAGTGTTTAATACTGATTCTTTGGTCAATTCGATTTCTCCGTTCGGTTTGGTAATCACCCAAACCTACCCGTTAGAAAACATATTTGGTTTATTAACCCAATCCCATGTTCCTAAGCATATAGCTTTCATCTAATACACCTACAATCTTAATTGTAGGATACTTAGTTACAAAACAACTCATTGACTTACGATTTCATTATCGTCCTCATCACGTCCATATTTATGTTTTTACAAAATGTGTAATTAAACGTATTCTTTTGTTAAAACGTGTTAGAAATCATTAGAATTCCAACTTCCTTTCATAGCTTGTCATTTCTTCCAACCACAACCTTAATTGTGATTGGCCATTATTAACAAAAATGCCTCTACGTTCCCATTATACCCTCCGTTATATTATTTTCCAAAAATGATCTGTTTCTAGACTTAACGTCTTTATAGTTCAGGCCAATCATTAGTTAGTCATTTAGGAGGCTTTCCATATAAGAGCTTATTATTAAATTAACACTAAAAATAATTTATCCCAACACCCCTATTCCAAGGGCATTTTCGTTAATTACATCCCCTGGGCATATTTCTGGCTCCAAAGCTGATTATCCTATCACTTGTATTTTACTTGGGTGATTTAATCACCCAAGTTTTGATCCCGAGCATTATACTCAATCCTTCCCTTCATGAGGAATAACTTATTTTTGTGTACCTGGCGCGGGTCAAAATATTGACCTGGTCATTCTTACCAATTTTGCCTTGATTTAACTAGACATTTCATAGCATGTCCATCCAATATGCTAACCTGTAGGTCATGTACTTGGAAGACACAACATTAGATTTCTTGGTCAAATGGTGACAACGACACTGATTGGCCGTATGGTTTACAACATTAGGTTCATTTCAATACTTCAACCTTTTTACCAATTAAAATCTACTCGTAATTCTTTATTTCGACCCATTTCAGGGTTTATACCATGGGGTCCGAATTAGTACATCATTACTACTATCCCGGGTTGTATATTTACTAATCTTCATTTTGACCCGTATCATGGTTATACCATGGGGTTTCGTTTAGTACATCATTACAACTATCACAAGTTGTCTAATTACCAATCTTCTTTTTGACCCGTTTCATGGTTTATACCATGGGGTCCCTTTTTCATTACATACTGGTTACCAACTAGTACCGTAACCTTTTAAGACTTGATAGGTCGTTACCTGTACATTAACCATATTTTTATACTAAAGTGTAAGTATTACTTACCTTTCATCCAAGCAAGTCTTCCTCGTGTCTTTATCCCGTTTGATCATCTCCTCCAAGCTTCACCTATCTCCTCAAGAGTCAAACTGTCATATTACCCATAAGATGGTTAGTTTAGTCATTTCATATTATGACTACCATATCCTATGGGTTTTCTTGCATATAATTTACTTAACTAAATCATATGTCAGTTTGACTTTCTTAAAAGTCAAACTACCCATATGTATTATATGCTTTAATCATTCTTTTCTTATTTTCACAACCTCGTTGACAAGCTTATTTGTAGGTATTTTAAATACTTGCAATAAGCCAAATAACATGCATAATGTTCATGAAACCATTGTTTTATAAACAAGACAAAGTATATGTCACTCCCCGACTGCGTAAAACAACAAATCACGGCGGAATCGTCGGGGAGTGTTGTAACAGAATCATTGTTTCAAAACACACGGAAGTTTGAAGTTTCATTCTATTAAACATTAAATATTTACATCGTCTGGAAATCTAAATAAACAAGTTAAACATAGTCTATCCTTGTTATTAAGTCACTAAGGCCTCGTCCAGTCCTATGTGAGCATGCATCCTAGCAATCAAAATCATTCAACAACACCTGAAACATATCTGAAAACAAAGTCAGCAAAGAAATGCTGGCGAGTACATAGGTTTTTGAGAGTGTCGGATTCATGGCTAGTTTACATGTTGCAATACTTAATTAAAAACCTTGTTTTGAAAAGTGTAGTATTGCGACATAATTAACCAACTCAAATCAAGTTGGTTATAATTTATAAAATCTCGTAGCCATGATTCTTAACCCAAAACATTTATTTAATTAAATCAAATTGTAAAACATCTCGTAAAAACTCGTTAATAAAACTTGTTAATAAAACCCGTTAATAAATCTCATTAATAAAACTCGTTAATAAATCTCGTTAATAAAACTCGTTAATAAATCTCGTTAATAAAACTCGTTAATAAATATCGTATATAAAACTCGTTAATAAATCTCGTATATAAAACTCGTTAATAAATCTCGTATGGTTTATATCATTTTGATTACCTCGTTTGTGTGACATCGTTTCAAAATCGTTTACCCAAGTGAACTAAATAAGGCCACGGTATGTAATACGATGAAAACACTTATATATAGGAAGTACCAGCGGCGTATCCACCATGCTTTCATCTCATTACACCCGTCCCATTATCTAAACACTAACCAAAAACCAATCGTTTACCCAAATCGTTTAATTCGTTAAAAATCGCTTTAGTCGTTTAAATCATTCTCGTTTTAAATCGTGAAAACTACTTTTGATTGTCTCGCTAATAACATCCAAACCTTCGCAACTCGCCTATCGCTTCTCTTATTAATAAACCACCAAAGGGTAAATTAACAATCACAGATTCAGTCGTTACCCACCTAACCCACACATAACCATGGGCGCAGTCTGATAACGGGATTTGTTAGATCCTATGGTACCATAACCTAATACTGGTCGGTTCGGCCAAAACTAATGGATATTATTCGTTATGTAAATACAACCAACAAGTTTGTTCACTTAATCGAAATCGTTATTAATTTAATATAAACCATTTTAATCGGTTTTGAAACCATTGTTATAATATCGAAAATCGTTTTGAAAACCATCGTTAAAACCTCGAAAACATTTAGCACATATGAATCACCCCAAAACAATTGAAAACAGTAAAATAGGGCAACTGTGTACTCACCTGAGAATGCTTAGAGGTCTTGAACAACAACCAAGCAAAGCTAGAGGGAGCACGGAATCAATCGGCAACCTCATAACTATATAAATAAACCGGACCTAAGTTGGAAGATCGGATAGGATGAGGTTTTGTAAACCAAATGAGTATTGGAACTCATATGACATGGTTTAACAAAGTCTACATTCTAAATCGAAACCTAACCTAAGTGCTTTCGACCCATTGTGAGCCATTAAGGTAGCTTACGCTACTTTAACGTGTCATTCACGCAAAAGCGCGTTCGAGACGTCTATCTAGTCCTATGACAAGTATTATATGCCTAAACATGATTAAATACGTTGCATAATCAATTAAGTGCCAAAAGTTTGTGTTACATATGCTTAATTACCAATTATGCATGAAAAGGGTATTTTGGTCATTTACCTAAGGCATATAAACTACCTATCATACAACTAATTAAACCTAAGTGACCATAAGGTATAACCTCGGAAGGTTATTCCCTATGCAACTATGGTCACAAAACATGTTTGGTCGGATCCTAAAGATCGACCAAACGGGTCGTGTTCGAAAGTCTAAGCGGGTGTTTAGTCCGCTTGACTTACGACTCTACACAAGCACTAAACTAAAAGTGACGAGCTAAACATGCTAAAACATGTTTAGTTAAGTTAGAAAACAGGTTTTGGTATCAAAACAAACGGTTTTGATATCCAAAAGTAGTTTGGTTACAAAATACGCGAGAATGCGCATTTTGGCCGAAACTACGACTCGTCACTGAGCCTAGATAACGTGGTAATAAGTAGGTATAGTCACTAGGGACTATAACCATCGTGATTACGCTCACGTTATGAAGTTCAAACGAACTTCGCGTTGACCATAAACTGGTTAATGCAGAAAGTCAAATGCAGTTTGACTTTAAAGATAAAAACGAATGAAAAGAACGAAAGAATACTTACAAAAGGTCCCCGCAAGCTATGATCCGATTTACTCTCAGGTATGAAGCATAAACTTCAACTTAGAGAGCCGAAATCAGATCAATTGTGCTTTGGGAGTGAAATGGGGGTGGGTATTTATAGGAAAACTAGAACCATTAGGATCATTTATCGGGAAACGAGCATCGATCTAGGCCATACACTTGGGCCCATAGTTTTCTAATACCATTAGTGCCCCTAGAATGAGCCCATAGTAAGTTAAAAACCGTTTGCAAGTGGAAAGATTGGCTGGAACAGCTGGAAACAGGCTAGAAACAACATTCTGCACATCTGATGTGCTTACACGGCCCGTGTAAGACATAACAGATGTCTACGCGGCCCGCCTGGGCCTCAGGTCTGCCCAGAAAGTTTCATAAATTGCAGTTTTAGTCCCTGCAGGTGTTTAAGGCTCATTTTGACACGTTTAAGCCCTGTTAACCTCATTTCAAGCCTCTAAAATGAAGTTAAAGTATAGGGAACTCAAAACATGCTCAAAAATATCTCGGATGTCGTCTCGTTTGGTCGTACGGTTGCGTTGTTCGGTTAATTACGACGGAAGTCGTAACGAACGCAAAAACGATCCAAATTAAGCGACGAATGGAATTTTATCAAGCCAATCACTAAAATAAAATATTTTAATGATTACATAAATTTTTGGATGTCCGGATATATTCAGAACGTAAGATATGCGCGAAAATGCAAACTTATGCACTTTTTGACGCTTTTAGTCCCTATTGATCAATAAAGTTTATTTTAGCATACCGAACCCCTCAAAGCCTATTTCTAAGCTATGTAAAGGATATTTAGGGTATGTTTAACTTATGATCAAGTTCCGGAATGTTCGTTACTATACAAATCGATATAGTTTCACAGTTTGACACAACTAGTCCCTGCGATCGAACAAACTTGATTTCGACACACCAACCCCTCCAAAACTTATTTCTAAGTTATGTAAAGGTTATTTAAGGTATGTTAATCCTATGTCACTATTCCGGAATGTTCGTCGCATTAAACTGATTACGTTTACGCACCAGTTCGCGTATAACTTTCCAGAAAGCGACTTAGAGCTTGAAATCAAACAAGAATTGATATGTGCAAACGATACACATATTTATACAAATCCCAAGTATGAAATACAATATTTCATTGATTTGGTATTAGTTTGATGGCCGTGGAGGCACAGATGTCACAGTATAAACAAAATACAACTTTTCTTGGATTAAGTTTATCAATAAAATGTGCAGCAACTTTACAATGTAGCAGCTGAAATCGACTCTTTTGACCACTTTACGGTTTTATTTAGCCTTTCATGATCAAAGATGAAATGTAGAATCAGCTTGCTGTCAAAACAGTTCTGCCGAATTTGGACACTGTTTTGACCCGTTTAACAACAGAATTTACCAAACATGTTCAAACATAAAACATAGTATGTTTTAATAGCTTTTTGAGCATATAAGGCTCAACCTCACATGTCATTCCAGTGATTTTATATGATTTTTTTAAAACTACTGCCCAATAATTTTTTAATCCTAATCAGCTTTGTTATCTCTTCTTGTTCAAGCATTTCATCAAGCACCTTGTGTGCAACACACAACATCAAATTTCTCCAGCCTATTTAAGTGTTCTAAATCCTTAAATTCTAGCATAATTAACAAGGTACTAACATCAAACTTGAAATCTAATCATGCATCCACTAATTCAAGTAGCTAGATACCACAAGAACAACAAAACATGGTCAATTTCATCTACCTTGATGAATGCATCAAGTTTTCCATAAAACCCTCTTTACCAAATCATAAATCTAATTCATACCTGAGTTAGATGAGCAATGGAGGGTAAAAATCCAGAATTTCAAGCCTCTAACACCCCATTTTGGTGAGGAAATGCTTGATTTGGGACAATGGATGAGTTTTGGGTTCCTCCCTTCTC
>JARYGA010027923.1:0-47062 GCA_030545235.1 Helianthus tuberosus | reverse complement strand
AAAAACCGATATTTTGAATCTAAAATATGTTATTATGAAATACGGTTCTAATGGCACCAGAATCGTAATTTTTGGACTCCGTTTACTATTTTTAAAGTGTTAATTTGTAACAGCAACTTAAGCTGAATTTTGACAGCAATAAATGGGTGTCATACTTTCAGTCATAACCTGAGTTTTGTGATGAATCGGACCATGAAATTTGTACAGTATATGAAAACCGATGCATTTGTAATTACCCCACTGGAATTTCGTAAATCGGACACTCGATGAATTTTTAATAAACTGTTCCGTGGACTGTGGTCAGAAATACATAAATCTGAGTTCAGTCCGGAATATGAATTTTTATAAAATATTGGTAATGAACCGGACCCCGATATTTTTACAAAATAAAATATAGAACGTTTAAGACATCCTGTAAAAATTTGGGAATTTTTGGAATAGTTTAACTATTTTATTAAAATGTCCAAAAACAGCCGGTTTTGAATATTAATGCTGAAATGACGTAAGTTGTGATTTGCGCGTCTAAATGTCGAGTATGCTATCTGTGAATGATCTAACATGTTATATGTGTTATATGCATTATTGTATGTTTGCTTATGAGTGGGGAATGGATGGGAAGTATATATGGGCATAAATCGTTAAAGTGTGTGCCTGTTATGTGGTAGAAGTAATGTGCAAATAAACCGTACGTAGGATACGTGTTATGCATGAGAAACTGATTGTTATCCGTACCTTATTAGGACGCGATTGACCGACCTTGACTGTTAGCTATATTTGAGAATCTAACCGAGCAAACCGAGGTGAGTTCACACTTTTCTACAAAGCATGGTAAATTCCCGGTGGGAATGGGAATGGGTACAGGAATAGGGATTCCTCGTCCTTTGGGACGCGTTCAGGAATGTGAATTCCTCGTCCTTGAGACGTGTTCAGGAATGTAAATTCCTCGTCCTGTTGGGACGTATTAGACTTACTGGACTAGAACTCTATCAGCGAAGTCCCTCCCTTTTTGTATCGACTTAATCGCCGAGGCTATGGCGAGCGGGTCATTAGTTAATAGCGCTATTAGGTTTAACAAACCGCACACCGTGCCAGTTGGACGGGTGTGTACTAATGGACTATGGCACGTCGGTGGTGATAGAACACCGTCGCTAGGGCACAATTGATTTCTTTTGTTAGTAGTCGATATGATAAACGAGTCTGGTAGTTTAAAACACTGGGGCAGCTCCCCACGGCCAAAGTGCCGGGCTGGATAGCCAGGGAAGGTGAACATGGGATGGTTAACTAATAAACGTTTTCGAACTATGGGGCAACCCCCACGGCTGGATAGCCGAATGAGATTAAACTATGTTTTTTGGAAACAACTCTAAAATGGACAACCAACCGTGAAATCACTCAACTTTGTTGTTGACTCGTTATTACATGCTTTGCAGGTCATTAGATGCTATGGAGCTTGCATATGGAGGTGGTCGTTGTGGGATGCGAACTGATATGTCCTGTACTTAATGAATAAACTTTATGAACTTATTTAACCTACGTTCTGGACTTTAAACTTATGAACTATGGACTTATGTTTTGAACTTATGTTTTATGCTTCCGCTGTTAACCTAAAATCGGTTTACTTCCTTTTGGTCACCAATCGTATTGTGTTTGGTTTAATTTACTTAATTATGTTGTTCAATATGATTGGTGGCTCGATCCTGGTCATGTCACGCCTCCAAGCGGTGATACTCCGCATGGTGGATTTTGGGGGTGTGACAATCTTCTTCCGTATAATGCCTCGAATGGTGCCATTTGGATGCTAGAATGATAGCTGTTGTTATACGAGAATTCGACTAACGGCAGGTATTTATCCCAATTACCACCGAAGTCTATGACACACGAACGGAGCATGTCTTCAAGAGTACGAATCGTTCTTTCAGTCTGACCGTTGGTTTGAGGGTGGAAAGCGGTACTTAGATTAAGCGATGTACCGAGTGCCGTTTGAAACGTTTCCCACAGTCGCTAGGTAAACCGAGCATCACGATCAGAGATGATGTCACGAGGCATCCCATGATTACAAATGATCTCGTCGGTGTAGATTCGGGCTAATCGTTCTACCTTGTAGTCTTCCCATATTGGCAAAAAGTGAGCTGATTTAGTCAAACGGTCGACCACAACCCAAATGTTGTCGTGACCTGATGACGTGTGCGGTAGCTTGGTTATAAAGTCCATAGCTATACTTTCCCACTTCCACATGGGAATTGGTGGTTGTTCGAGTAAGCCAGAGGGTCTTTGATGTTCAGCCTTGACTCTAGCACAAGTTAGCCATTTTCCGACGTAGAGAGCGATATCCCTTTTCATACCCGGCCACCAGTACTTATAACGAAGGTCCTGGTACATCTTATCGACACCGGGATGAACAGAATACCGGGATTTGTGGGCTTTGTCCATCAAGATCTGTCGCAGATTGGTTCGTTTGGGAATCCAAATTCGGTCAAGAAAGTGAAATATTCCATTCGATTTGCTCAAAAGTTGGGCTCCATCGTGGTAGATTCTTTCTTTCTTCAGGGTGCGTTCGTTAAAACACGAGTGTTGGGCGTCGCGGATGAGGGTTTCGAGATCGTGTTGGGCTTGAACGTTACGAGTGCTAAGCAGGTAGCTCCGTCTGCTAAGTGCGTCGGCAACAAAATTTGCCTTGCCTGGGTGATAATGGATCTCACAGTCGTAATCGTTGAGAAGTTCTACCCATCGGCGTTAACGCATATTAAGTTCCTTCTGATTAAAGATGTGTTGTAGGCTCCTATGATCGGTGAAGATCGTACACTTGGTACCATACAGGTAGTGTCGCCAAATCTTTAATGCAAAAACAACTGCGCCTAGCTCGAGATCATGGGTTGTATAGTTCTTCTCGTGGACTTTCAGCTGACGAGATGCGTAAGCTATGACCTTGTCCCGTTGCATGAGGACACAACCAAGACCAAGGTTGGAAGCATCACAATAGACAATGAAATCATTGTTTCCGTCGGGCAATGTGAGAACAGGAGCGTTGCAAAGCATGTGCTTGAGGGTTCGAAAGGCAGACTCTTGTTTGGTTTTCCAAACAAAAGGCTTGTCTTTATGTGTGAGAGAGGTAAGCGGCACAGCGATCTTTGAGAATCCCTCGATAAATCGTCGATAATAGCCCGCTAGTCCGAGAAATGAGCGGACTTCAGACGGGTTCTTAGGCGTAACCCAGCTCTTGACAACTTCAATCTTCGCAGGATCGATGTGAATGCCTTGACTATTAACAATATGACCCAGAAACTGAACTTCCTCCAACCAGAATTCGCACTTGGAGAACTTGGCATAGAGTTGGTTCCCCTGGAGTAACTCGAGAACCAAACGTAGATGCTGCGCGTGTTCGGCTTTCGACTTGGAATAGATCAAGACATCATCGATGAATACGATTGTCACACCCTAACCAATGGCGGAAACATCGGGATGAGACGAACAAATTGCTCAAAACAACATAACACTATTGTGACAATAAATATTAAATTCATTTCATAAATTGTAAAGTGGGGTACATAGTTCCAAATAAATAAACATACTATTCAACAATAATCAAAATGCTAAGTGGGTTTCTAATGTCCATCCTAGCTTGATTCTTGTTTTCTTGATTCATTCAACCTGCAATATGTATTAAAATAAAATCAACAAAAGCATGTTGGCGAGTATACAAGTTTTCATACATAGCATATACGTGTTTAAAATGTTGCTCATATCGAAATGTGAAATACAATATCATGTCAACAGTATATACTCGAAACGATGTTACTCTACATGTCCAAACCAAAGTTTAACGCAATTAACGTGTCCAACCCAAAAGTATAAGGGTGGTTTTTAACATAGTTTAACCTAACAATACTCGTTAATATAACGAGAGGGACGTTTCTCAACCTATAGCGCTACCATTGTTAGGGGAGGCTTGTACGAAGTTAATGAACACATAGTCATGAGTGTTTACAATAGCATAACATGTCTAACATGATTAAAATGTATCACATAGTGTAAAGGATAGAGTGTGCATAAAATGTTTGATGTGATTGTGATGTTTGATATAGAATACATATTGCACCCAAAAGTGGAAAATAGAAAATGGGTCATGTATACTCACAGTGATTGCGTTGCGTTTTCTTGTAAAGAGAAGATGGAGATTTCCCAAGTATTGTAGGTATTACCCTAGATGGTTTGAACATGGGTTAATATGGATTGATACCTAGTGTAGGATTCGTATATGTCTACAACTCAATTAATTATGAAGGTAAAATAATCATAACATACGTAATAAGGTTTCATATTAATAATGTGAATTTTGGTATTTATAACCAAAAAGATAATATTACTGATGATAGTCAAAAGTGATAAAAGTAGTGCTAATGGTCTTCTTAATAGAATTTGTAATATTAGTGGTAACGAATAGAAATATTAATTTGATCCATATTTGAAATTTACGATTTCTTAAAATAGTTGAAATTTCTATTTATATGTAATAATAATGGCATTAATAGAAATAATAAAAAAAAATGTTAATAAGGTTAATGTTATTAATAATAATAATGAGTTTATTATAATAATTATATTTTAAATAATATTAGTTATAGTGATAATAATAATGATTTATAAACCTGATTTTTATAGAAATACTAAATATAATGATAATATTATTATTAATTAGTATAATAATATATAATAAATCCACATAATAATAAATCAGATTTTATTTTATATATACTAATCCGAATAAATTAGATTTTATTCTATACATAAATCTGAATTATATTAACACTAATAATATTATTGAAAGGCAATTTATAATTATAATACTAATGAGAATGATTTAGTAATAATAATAATAATAATAAGAATAATAATAATGAAACGGAAAATTATAAACCGAATAATACTAATTAACAGAACCATGACGAAACGAGGTCGTACCGAATCCTAGGACGGCCGAGGTCGAATCCGACGGCTCCGGCGTGTGCGGTCGTCTTCTCCGGTGAAGATGGTGAGCTCCGGCGACGAACCAGAAACGGAACGGAGGTGAGGTGCCGAATGGATGTGAGGTTCGAGTGAGTGCAGGTGTGTGGAGATGGGAGTCGAGTGAGGGTGATCGAGTGACTGAGGGTCGGTTTATATAGGGATGGAGGGTGTCGATTATGTTTGGATATGAATTGATTGATTGATAACGGAAAAAGGAATGAAGGTTGATTGGCTAATTGATTGATGATTGAAAAAAAAAAAGAATGATCTTGCTGTTAATTTCGCCAGTTCAGCAAGAAGAAGAAAGGAAAGTTTGACAGTCGGTGATGTGTTTCTGGGCGGGAAAGTATAAAAGGAAACAGCGAAGTTTGCGTATAAGAATAATTAAGTAAGGGTTGTTTACCAGCGATGACGGTAGCCCGTCTTGTTAGTGCGCGTGTGTGTGAAGTAGGAGACCCGGGTTCGATTTTGGGCGCTGCCCACCTTTTGATGTATTAATTCTTTTTAATGTTTTCACTAACTGAACTAACCGGACTTAACTGTTCTTACTAACCGAGTTATCCAGAATGAACAGTTAATTAACTGCTTAGTTAACTGAGTTAACTGAACTAACTTAACTTAGTTAGTTGACTTTTACTAACTAACCTAGGTCTTATATAACTTAGTTAATTGGTTAGTTTGGTTAACTATTTAACTTGAATAATCCAATTTAAGTTTTTAACCTTTTTAACAAAATGAAATGTATTTTATTATTTATAACTTATGTAATCTATTAATTAAATATATATATATATATATATATATATATATATATTATATTATTGGGAAATTCTCCGAATCACACGAATTCTTGATTCTCGAGGTTAGGATTAGAATGCTTTTCCACTGTTTTCACATGATTGAAATAGTTTAACGTGTTTTCAAAAGTGACAAGTCGTGCATGCATAACATAGAATTATAACAAGAATGTGATCAAAACAATGCATTTCCATTATGATTTCAAGTCTCGAATTACAATCGAAGGTACAACTGATTAAAATAGAAAGCACGACAGGACATGCTAAAAATAGAAAGGTACGAAAAAGCGAAGTGTTACAACGATGATGAAACGGTCGAGATACGGTTTACACAGGCGATTCATCAGATCCATGAAAACCGCTGGTGCGATGGTTAAACCAAAAGGCATGACAACGAATTCGTAATGGCCGTAACAAGTGCGAAACGCGGTTTTGGGTATATCCTCCTCTTGAATACGTAGCTGGTGATATCCTGAACGTAGATCGATCTGTGAGAAACACGTAGCGCCTTGTAGTTGATCAAACAAATCGTCGATGCGAGGTAGGGGATAGCGTTTCTTGATAGTTAACTTATTCAATTCCCGGTAGTCGATGCACATCCTGAACGACCCGTCCTTCTTTTTGACGAAAAGGACTGACGCGCCCCAAGGAGAGGTGCTCGGGCGAATGAAGCCTTTCTCAAGTAATTCCTGGAGTTGATTTGAGAGTTCACGCATTTCGGACGGCGAGAGGCGGTAGGAAGCTTTGGCAATGGGGTTGGCTCCAGGAATGAGGTCGATACGAAAGTCGATATCACGACTTGGCGGTAGTCCGGGAAGATCCTTTGGAAAAACATTAGGAAATTCTCGAACCACAGGAACGTCTTTCACTTCCTTCTTCTCTTTCTTTTCCTTCTCCGCTACTACAATGTTAGCCAAGAAAGCCCTGTATTCCTTGCGGAGATACTTGCTAGCTTGCACACATGACATAAGCTGGAGACCCTTCGAAGTAGTATACCGTATATACATAATAAGTCACCATTCGTGAGCGAAAATCGTATCATCTTGTCGAAGCACACAACTTCAGCATGGTTTTCTCGAAGAAAGTCCATGCCTACTATGACGTCAAAACTTCCGAGTTGCATCGGAATAAGGTCGATTGGGAAAAGGTGATTGTTGAGCTCAAGAGTACAATCACGAAGAACAGAATTGACGGCGATGGTTCTTCCGGTAGTGACTTCAACATCGAACGTCGAGGAGAGTTTGGAGCGTTTACGACTAAGGAGTTTCTCGAATTCGAACAACACAAAGCAATTATCGGCTCCAGTATCAAACAAACATGAAGCATAAATACCATTCACAAGGAACGTACCATTGACCATGTAGTTGTCGGCCTGGGCTTGACGCACGTTGAGGTTGAAAGTTCTGGCGTGTGCGGGCGGTTGTTGCTGCTGCTGTTGTTGCTGCTGCTGAGGTTGCTGTTGCTGAGGCTCTTGCTTCACGACCCTATTTGGGCAAATATTGGCGAAGTGGTTCGGGTCGCCACATGCGAAGCAGGCTCTGGCTTTGACCGCGGGTTCTGGAGGAGCTTGTTGACCCTGTGGGGCAGTGAGTAGTGCTTGATGAGCAGGAGCTTGTCGAATACGACAGTTGGCAGTAAAATGGCCGTATACATTGCAATGAGCACAAAATCGACAAGCAATGGCAGTTGGGTGGTGGTAGGTACAAGTAGGGCAGAGCGGGTGTGGCCCAGTGTATGCACGCTTTGTAGGTGGTGAATTAGCCACAGGCGCCGCTACTTGACGCTGTTGGGATGGTACAGCTTGAATCGGTGCAGCAGTGATCGCACAGTTCTTGTTGCTGGAGTTGTTCTTTCTCTTGTTCTTCCTCTTGTTGCTCGATGAAGTGGGTTCAACAGTTGGTGCGGCGGTAGTAGCTTGATGTAGGTGCTTCGGAGTTTTATCTCAGATACCAGCCTTGACCCTCTTGTCGTTGATTTCGGCGGCCAGTAGGTAAGTCTCTTCGATCGTCTTAGTCTTAGCCGCTTGCACGAAATTTGCGACGTAGTCGTGCAAAGCTCGGATGTACTTCTTGATTGTGATCTCCGGAGTCTTGACTTGATCGGGACAGATGATGCTGAGCTGTTTGAAACGAGCAGTGAGAGTAGCGTTGTCACCCTTATGTTGGTGTATGTGCCAAAATTCATCTTCTAGCTTTTGACGTTCGTGAGGAGGGCAAAATTCCTCTAACATGACTTCCTTGAGTTCGTCCCACGACAGTCCGTAGGCTACATCGTTCCCTCGCTTGTTCCTCTCGGCCGTCCACCAGTCTAGTGCACGGGACTGGAAAACACCGGTAGCATTCAGAGTTCGAAGGTCATCAGGGCAACCACTCTGTCGCAGAGTGACCTCAATGGAATCAAACCATTGGAATAGTTCAGTCGGACCTCCTTCGCCAGTGAATTCCTTTGGCCCACACGACTTGAATTGCTTGAAATTGAAGGGCTTGGTGGTAGCTTTAGGAGCTTCGGTCCTCGATTCCTCAGATGATTTGCTGGCATTCTCGTAAACATCACTCACGGCCTTTGCCACACTTTTTGCGATGATGGCAGCAAGGCGTTTCTCCCTCTTTTCTTGACGAGAAAGTGCGTGACGGGATCCAGATGACATTGTCTTCAACGGACATCGTCACAAGACTCAACATATTGTATTCGAATCTCACCTCACACGTCTACTACTTACTAAAGCTCAGGAACACGCAGATTCACGTAAACACATAACACATAAAATCACATAAGCATGTAGAGCACATAATCCCATAACACCTAAGCACGTAAAGCAAAGAAGCAAGGAAACACACACGCATTTAATCACTAGAGGCAGTCAGAAAACAGAGCTCTAGATCTCTTAGCCTATAAATAGGAACCTAACGTGTTAGGTTTTAGAACTTTTGTCGCTTTTGGTATTTTGGAGAATTGAAGAGCTCTAGATCTGGAGAGAGAAACTAGAGAGAGAAAGTGCTCCACGTGATTCAGGTGCCTTGTACGATTTCAGATCTGTCAATAGAATCACTGATTATATTACGTTCTCGTGTGTTCGGTCACGTTTGTGTACGGATTCCACACGTCACACGTTCGGTTCGCAATCGTTTCGGAGCGAAGACTGGGACCTAACATGAGCGTATATCGTAGTATAATGTCGTCCATAATTCAACGATTTGTTAACGTTTTGGGGTAGAATTGCGGTGCGAGTCGAGTGTGTCGATTAAAGCGAAGGCACAAATCGATTAATTCGTCCAAAATTAAGCACATAAATAGGTAATAGCACATAAAACACATAAAAATCGAGAGATAGATTGTCTGCGGCTAGTAGACTTGGACTAACCAAGGTGGTCCGACTATTCACAAGGACTTGTCATTCATGTATGACATTCAGAACTGTGCTTTTGCCTCGATTCTTGGGCATTTGGCACACATCCCGTAAGTCATATCAAGATTTCAGGTCATTGGAGTCCATCGAGACCTTGGTGAGAGTTTTGTAAAATATGCGGGACAAGTCGTCAAGGTTAGGGTTTCACCCCTGGCTTAACAACTTCGTCTCTGTTTTTGATAAAATGGAGGAGATTATTCATCAAAATATGGGTTTCACCCCTGATTTGGTATAATTTCCCCGCTGAATAAGCGTTTGTTATTGAAAAATAATGAAGATATCATTGATAATGTTGACAAAACAGCATTGATTAAGCGGTTTAGTCGGGAGTGTGCGGTTTTCACACCTAATCTCGACTATATCGCCTATTTATAGTTGAAAATTCGAGTGTAGTGATAGTGTAACATAAGCGAGAATAGCGAGAAGTAAGCTCGTACATGACCCCTACCGGGCATGCACAAGTCGGTCTTGTTGGTTCTTAACTATAGTCTAGGTATCTAAGACTTCGTCCCGGACTAGGTCGAGTCTTGCCTAATTCCCTATAGTTATGGCTCTGATACCAATCTGTCACACCCCAACCGATGGCGGAATCATCGGGGCATGGCACTGAACGAAATAGATTGTCCAGAAGTGTCCATAACAATTATCAATAATATTCAATTTAAATAATACGTCCTCTCAAACAGTAAAATAATTATTACAGACGTAAATCCAGGCAAATATTCTGTTCCGACAACTCAGATTTAAAATAGTCAGCAATTGTTTATCTGCTTCTAGAGACCCTTAGTTTGACCACTACATACAACTATTTGTTGGGCTCTAAAGCTTTATTCTAGCTTCAAATTCCTACCAAGTGTGCGTCCTAAGCACCTGTCACATACGTTAAAATAAAGTCAATACATAGAATGTAAAGGTGAGCATACAAGTTTGATAATAGCATATAAAGTTTGAATTCGTTTACGCATAACCAGAACGTACACATAGTGAAATGAAGCACGTTAGTTATCGACATAGATCCATCGATACCAATGACTGCGGGTTGACTGCCCGAGGCAGTTCGCAATACATGATTACCACCGTAATCCATGCAAGTAAGGGTCCTTAACAACCCCCGTGTGAACGGGTGCTGAGTCCAAACTATAGTACTATCGTTGCTAAGGCAGGTAGACAACATTCCATGTGTAAACATAACAAACAAGCGTTCATGAGCCACGTATAACATGCATTAACGGTTAGCGTTAAAATAGTATTGAGTAGTGTGATCGTTATAGTTTGAATATTCGTAACGTATGTAACACCCAAAAGTGCGTAAAGCCAAAAAGGGATCGAGTATACTCACAGCGGTTAATGGATTGAAGGGAGCGCTTAGCGAGTAAGGTTAGCCTGGATAGATTCGATAGCATAACGATAAGTGACGTTTTACGCGTCAAATGGTGCAAAGTGTGAGAGGGTCGGATAGTGGTTCGATCGAATGGTAATCCGATCGGACAGCAATCCGTGCGGATAACAATCCGATCGGATGACGATTCGAGTGGATTGTTTCTTCATATAAGAAGAATGTGTTTGTGTATGATGGCTTGACTTTTGAAGTTTTCGTTGTAGTATTTTGAAAACATTGAAGTATCTCTATTCATCAAGTCGGTCGAACGGTGGTCCGGTCGGATGGGAACTTAGTGGTGAGATTACTTAGTGAAGACAAGTTCTAACAGAAGTGTCACTCGATCGGATGTCCATCCGATCGGGTGGCAACCCTGTTAATGAACATGTTGAAAATTGTTTAAGTCTTTAAAGTCTTAGTATCTGATGATCCGAAGAGTAATCCAGTCAGATGGTCGTCCGATCGGATTGCAATTCGTTCAATACTCAAACTTCGGATAAGGTTGCTTAAAGGTGGGACCCAAGTGTGATCCGTTCGGATGGCAATCCGTTCGGATGGCAATCCGTTCGGATGACTTATTCGATCGGACAGCAATCCGGTCGGACAGCAATCCGTTCTGATTGTTCCGCTCGTCCTACACTTGGTCGCTTTGATGGTTTGTCGTTATGTCGAGACGCTTTGACAACGTTTTAACCAACAGAACCCCTAGTTCGATCCAGGTGACCAACCCTGATCAGGAATCACCCTAGTCCGGCCGGTTACCGGCTCGAGACGGTTGTTCTTGATTAACCCGAAGTCGGTCGTCTCGTGGGCCGAATCCAGATCTGAACCAGTACAACACTAAGGGTGAGTAGGAGACTAGATCAGAACCCGATTCTACCGGTTGTGAGTGTAAAAGAATTGAAAGAAAGTTAGAAACCATCTTTCAATCCTTTTTCACCACTCTTGCGTCGAGATCTTTACAAGATCTTTGTGTATTCAGGTGGAAATCGGTTAGATCTCAGTTGTTCTTGGTGGATTGAGGTCAAAGCATGAAGTTCTTGAAGAACACATGATGACATCATCCTAGAACACCCGAAATCTAGTGATTTCACGGTTAAGAGTTAAGATTTAAAAGATAGAAAGGTGTAGGAGTGCGTGTAGATTAAGAAAGTACAAGATTTAGGACGAGATCTTACCTGGATTGAGAGAAATCGAAGAAAAGGTGGGGAGCACGAGTTGTTCGGACAGAGGGTTTCCAAAAGTGGAAAGAATGACAATGACAGGGGTATTTATAGGATTCCAAAAGAGGAAAGGGCTATCCGATCGGATGACACACCGCTCGGATGACTCATTAAGAATTTTAGCAATGAGAAGGTAGAAGAATGTGACATGTGATGATTTACCATTCAGATGTTACCTCTTAACCATTCAGACTTGAGGTTACCTCTTATTCATTCAGATGTTTTAAACCATTAAGAGGTAGCATCGGAATTGTCATTAAGAGGCTACCAAACAGCCCCTAAGAGGAATGCACACTTATTGTTTTATAAAACCATACCTTCAACTATACTAAGGAACGGTGTTCTCAGTAATTCATGTGACAATTGAGATTTTTTGTTGTTGTCAAATATTCAATTTCCGTAATACATGTGTAGCTTCAAGTTATTCTACAAAACCTTCTAATTTTAAGAAGTGTAAGAAAAATTTATAGAGTGACAAGTGTCCAATAATATAAAACCTAAATCTATGGCGGAACTAGCTCAAAAATTTAGGGTTATCTCAATTTTTTATTTTTTAGACCAGGGGTATCCTTTGTATAACGGAGACGAAGTTGCGGGGTATTTTTACGCTATGAAAACGGAGTTAAGGGATATTTTCACACTACGGAGATGGAGTTGAGGGGTAGCCCGTGCTACCCCTACTAATAATTGTAAGTCTGTCATTGATCTAAACCCACTACATCACCACCCAAAACCTAAACCCCCACCCCACCCACCACCATCCAAAAACCTACCCCCCCCCCCCCCCCCAAAAAAAAAAAATCTAATAAAAAAACCTAACCCCCACCCCCCAAAAACCTCAAAAAACCTCAAAAAACCTAAAACAAACCTATAATAAAAAAACCTAACCCCCAACCCCCCAAAACCTAAAAAAACCTAACCCCCGTCCCCCAAAAACCTAAAAAAAAACTAAACACCCACCTCTACCCCACCATCTCCCAAAAACCTAAACCCCCACCCTCTCGGAAAAAAATGGGTGGGTGATGGGGGAGGGGGTGGGTGGGGTTGGGGGTTTAGGTTTTTTTGTGGTGATGGGTGTTTTTTTTTTTTTTTTTTTGTGTAGTGAGTTTTTTTAGGAGTTTTTGTACCCTTTTTACAATTAGGAGCCTTTGTACTTGATCCTAATCCTAATATACAAAGGGAACAATTATATGGGAAGGCACATAGAACATATAATAATCGTGTGTACGTGGTGGTGGTATCTTTGGGGTATAAGGGTGAAGGGAGTGGTCGGCAAAGTCAAGCGGTAAATGGCTTTGCCGATCGGGAACACCAACCCCCACAAGTTTGACGCGCGGCATTCTTAGACAATCGGTGTTCGGCTATCGATCGGGGAAGGAGAGAGTGTGTGTGGGGTAGTGGGGTCCATGCCATTTTTAACCAATCACACATTTTTCCTTTTTTTTTTATAAAAAATTTACCACTTTACCAAGTGTCTAACCATTGCCAACACTTTTCAACATAGTTTAAACACTTATGACTGAATGACGTGGCACACTCTCATTGGTTGATTTTGAAGTTTACCACTTTCAAGTGTCTAACCACTCCCTACACCCTAATTCGGGTCTTTCACTTGATTTATTAAAGGAAAATTTCCCCGAAAGTTTTAATTGTTAATAAATTAATACTCTTGCAAGCTAGCGGCCCTTTTAGGTAATTACGTATGTAATCTAATCAAATTGATTCCTTAAATCAATCATGATTTTGATGTGATAAAAAAATAATAAAATTGTACCGAGGGAATCCAAAAAACTACTGTTAAAATTTTATAAAATAAAAATAATAACTGGCCACTTATATTTTAATATGGTAAGTTATGATCGATGAGAAATATGTAAGAAATTATTGGCAGTTTGGATTTAACTATGAAAAGCAACACTGATTCCATACCCATTATCCAGATAATACCAATATTCCTCTATTAATATACTTTATATTTCAAAGATTCAATCTTTGAATATGATCACTCATGTTATAGATGTAGGCAAAAGATCAAATACAAATAATCTTAACATACTAAACATACACATTGAAGGAAAACCCAAAAAGACAAGGTGGCATTTTTGTAATTACCACCAACTATCAAAGTTACAACCAAAAATACCTAAAAAAACACAATTTTTTTTTTAACATTTTTTATTAAAAAATCGCTACATTTCGTTAGCAAAAAAAAAAAAAAAAAAAAAAAAATTTTTTTTTTTGCTGCTACTAAAAGTAGCGATTTTTTAATAAAAAATGTTAAAAAAATAAAATAAAATAATTTGTGTGTTTTTTTTTATTTTTTTAGATTTTTTTAGGTTTTTTGGGGGTTTAGTTTTTAGCATTTTAGCTTGGGTGAGGGGGGGGGGGTTAGGTTTTTTTTAGGTTTTTGGGGGGTGGGGGGGTTAGGTTTTTTTAGGTTTTTGGGGGGTGGGGGGAGTGGTTAGGTTTTTTTAGGTATATTTGTAGAGTAACTTTGATAGTTATTGATAATTACAAAAATGCCACCTTGTCTTTTTGAGTTTTCCTTCAATTTGTATGTTTAGTATGTTAAGATTATTTGTACAAGAACTTTACCCTATAGATGTAATATATATTTTTTTTTCTAATAAACAAAAATACATAGAGTTTGTCTTAATGGCAAAACTGAAAAAAGTTAATTAAATTATTGTATGTTTATACAGGTAAACCCAAAAGTTTAAAGTTTGTATGCCTACCCATGCTTGGCAAGTAGTTATATATATGTAGAGGAAGGTTAACGTACATTACGGCTTAACGTACATCACGTACGACAGGTAATTACGCACGTTCATTTTAAAATCACGCACGTTATAACTCAAAAATCCAAAATCACGCATGTTGAAACACAATAATCATGCATATTGAAAACATTAATCACGCATGTTATATAACAAATCACGCACGTTGTTGTACGTGAAGTACGTTAAGCCGTAATGTACGATATACTTTTTCTATATATGTAACACCAATTTACAAGTAGAAAGTCATCAATTATCTTGAAAAAAAACAAGTCGAAGACATAAAAGTGTAAATTTTATTATACAAGATCTGCAAGGATGAATGTTAATTTAACTTAATCAATTTATAAAACTTTATATCCATAATAAAGTTTTAATGCAAGAAAAGAGAGATGATGTCATGGTAAACAGGGGTGCAGGATTAGTGTCCTCCCCCCCCTCTCGATTTTTTCGCTCAGTAGTGTTATATATGTAGTTTTCGTATAGAAATTTTTGGATATATACCTTTTCGCCACCCCCCCCCCCCCCCCCCGCGAGAGGGCAAGCTTCGCCACTGATGGTAAATGTTAAGAAATTCATCTTACACCTGTTTTATCTATCTTTAATTTATGGAAAACTTGTTTTGTTCCCGCCATTAAATATACTTTTGCTATTAACGTCTTTGGAGCATGTCAATGATCACCACTTCTGGTCTCACTAAGGAGTTAGCGATTACCGACTAGTCTAACTAGGTGAGTATTTACAATAGTGCTCAAACACTACACTTCGTTTGTTGTTTGTTTCTATCTTCAATCATGGATTTTCGATCTTCATTAAGGAGAAAACAACGGTAACTTAACAATGTGTATGATATCGATTTTAATGTTAATGTAGGTTGGTGTTATAAGCGGATATGACTTTCAACATGTGGAAGAACCATGAAGGCTTTAGTAAAGAGTATTTCTTGTTTTGTTTTTGTTCATAGTCGTTGGAGATAGTCAAAGATTACCCTCAATCAATTTTAACAATTTAAAATGCTTATTTTAAGCATCTTTGAAATTTCCTTGTTAACACAACTTAATTTCCGTTAAAAAATAACACAACTTAACTTGGTAAGTATTCCAAATACTTTGACAACCTATTAAAGCAAAGAAAATAATTTTCCATTATGAATGTTTAGCCAAATATGTCAATGAGGATTTGTGTATAGCACGTCATTTCTTTTATGAAAATCCTATCATGTTTTCGTCTGATCATTTATTTGCTACAAACTTAAAAATTATAGGAGTTGGTTAAATTTTATGAACATTTTTTAAGATTTATAAAAAAATAGTATATCTTTTTATAAAAAGCAAGTTGGTGCTCTTTATAAATTGCAATTTGCAAGCAACTTCATGTCCTCAAAAGATAAATTCGTTGTAGGGTTTTTAGACTAAGTTGGTGCTCTTTATAAATTGCAATTTGCAAGCAACTTCATGTCCTCATAAGATATATTCGTTGTAGGGTTTTTAGACTTTTAGCGGGCTTTGTTTTTGGGTGCTACTTTCTACACCCCCCTAATTACTTTTTTCACCCCCTCCTCTCACATACTTACAAGTGGGGCCCGCATGAGACCGACAGTTTTCCTCTCACAAGGGGGGTATAATCAGGAGGGAGGGGGTGTGTATAGAATCAGCCTTGTTTTTTTAGATTAATGGTTAAAGGTGTTGGAAAAAGTTGTCTTTCTCTAAATAGCGAGTATTCAAATTGGGGTAGGCTAAATACACCCTCATTTTTACTAGTTTCACCCCTTTCTAAAAATAATTGTTTTAAAGTTGTCAAATTTCACCCCTATTAAAATTCTTATTTTTATTTCAATACATAAATAACTGAATTGCAGTCCAGAAGCACTTCTCACGTAGCCACAGATAACCTAATTGTTGCTATCCTGTTCAAAAGAAACCATTAATATGTTAGACCGGGGGTATGGTGGGGCTTGGGTTGGGGCTTGGATTGGACATTTGGTGACACGTGTAAAGGGAGCCCCCACCGCCTGGTTACTGTCCGCGGGGTATGGCGGGGCGTGGGTTGGGCTTGGGTTGGGTGCACCGGTGGCATAAATTAAAAAAAAATTACAAAAAAATTAAAAAAAAATCACACAACATTTATAAAAAAAACCTACAACTTCATTAAAATTTAAAATTACATAATCCTAAAAATTACATAATTTATAAAAATTACAAAATAAACCTAGAGCGTTAAATAAATTTCAAAAAGGTCGATCTTGTCGAACGCCTTTCGCTCATTGCCTCAAAACTCTATGTTCACCACCGCCACCCGGTCCTCGTGGCTCAACTCGCCGCTCGGAACCGCTTCGTAGTAAGCCTTGAAACGGTCGAGCTTGGGCCGTAGCTCGCGCCATTTATGTTGGCACGCGTTGAGGTTGTAGCGGTCGTTACCGACGTTATGTCGGTAGGCCGCGAATGCTTCCACCCAGTATTTTGTTTGGCCCGGTGGCCGTCCCTTCATAGCGTCGACGACGCTAGTGACGAGTGCCATTTCTTCTTCATGGGTCCACGATGCCATAGCGGTGTTGGGTTCGTGAAATGGGGGGGACCAGTGGGGTAGCGGGTTCAAGAGAAGGGGTAGCCGGTGGGGTTTCGGTTCGTGGGATGGGGGGACCAGTGGGTGGGGGTTACAAATATATAGAGGGCTGTTGGGAGACCGGGGTGGCGGTTTGGTGGTATTGAGGGGACCGTTTGAATTGTAAATTCAAAATTTGAAATTTTGACCGCCTGACGTGGCGGGGTGACAGCCTGACGTGACGGGGTGAGCAAATGATAGTCCGCCAGCTCGTTTGGCCAAACCGCCCCACGCCCGGCTTGAAAGCCAAGCCCCAAGGGGCCACGCCCCAACCCAAGCTCACCCGGGGTGGTGCCTTGGGTGTTTTACCCCAACCCATGCCCAAACCCCACGGCCTTATAGTTCTAACGGATGCAACCAGTTCCTTCTTTGGTTATATAATTAGTTTTTTTGAAATGTTTATAAATTTTAGAAAAGACTTGGTTATATGATTTAATTAATTTTTTTAATATTTAAAAACTAAGTAGATGTAGGTTCTATAAAAATTTAAAAAAAGTAGAAACAAAAGGAAAAGTCAAATATGAGACCACCTAGTGTGTAGTAATACTAAATTTATTTTATTTTAAAAGAAAACTATTTGGGTATACGTATAAAACAAATGTTGTTACGTAAATACATTTATATAAATATATATACTAACTAGGTTATAACCCCGTGTATTACACGGGTTGAATAAATAAATTTGATATACTAAATAATAAAACAATATATCTTTAAAAACCTTCTTTATTGCACAAGTTGAATAAATATAATTTATATATTAAATAATAAAAAGTTATATCTATAAGAACAATATTGTACAGGTTGAATAAATGTAATTTTATAAACAAAATAAAAAAGTTATATCTTTAAAATCACGTGTATTACACGAGTTGAATAAATGTAATATTGTTTACCAAATAATAAAATAATACATCTTTAAAAAATCTCATTTGTTACACGGGTTGAATAAATGTAATTTTATATACCTAATAATAAAAAAATACATCTTTAAAAATATGCGTATTACACGGTTTGAATAAATGTAATTTTCTGTACTAAATAATAAAAAATATATATCCTTAAAAAATCTCGTGTATTGTACGAATTAAATAAATCTAATTTCATACATCAAATAATAAAATTACGATTTTGGCCCCTTGATTATATCACTTTTACCTTTTTAGCCCAAAAAGAAATTTTTTAACATCTAAGACCCCAATGTCTTTTTTTCTAACATTTTTGGCCCCTAACGTCTTTTTTAACCCTTTTGGCCCCAAACATTTAATGGATGAGGTTAGTGTTAGGGGCCAAAAGGGTTAGAAAAGAAGACGTTGGGGGCTCAAATGTTAAAAATTGTTTTTTGGGCTAAAAGGGTAAAAGTGATATAACTACAGGGGCCAAAATTGTAATTTTCTCTAAAGAATTTTTTAACATCTAAGCACCCAACGTCTTTTTTTCTAACCTTTTTGGCCCCTAACGTCTTTTTTTAACCCTTTTGGCCCCTACCATTTAATGGATGAGGTTAGTGTTAGGGGCCAAAAGGGTTAGAAAAGAAGATGTTGGAGGCTCAGATGTTAAAAATTCTTGGGGTAAAAGTGATATATAACTTTAAAATAATAATTATCTATAAGAGATAATTTGTATAAGTAAATATTAAATGATTACTAATAATTAAATATATATTATGTTTTCTAATAACATGAAAACATAATATTTATTATTTATATCCGCATATAATTTGTGTAGATCATGGTATTAGAGCCGTAAAGATTTAATAGAAATAAATATTAGGTTACAAATTATAGTAAATAAATATTATGTTTTCTAATAATTTTAATTATAAAAGATTAAATTAAAATAATAATAATCTATAAGAGATGCCCTAATATGATGACAAGTGTCCCAAAAGTGGTTTCTTTTATTATATAGTATAGATACTCGATTTATTTATGCAAAATTCTTCCTTCTCGTAATTTGATTGCTAAGAAACTATCATTTCGAATTTTCGATACTGGTACCCGTATTCAATTTTGACATTTTCAGATTCGGTATATTCAGTACCAATACCAACACTGACACCAAGCTCATCCCTAATTTAAATAGGTTACGTATGTGTAGTTGAATATAAGTTTAATTAGAACAAGAATTAAATTATTAAAAATTCAAATATTTTTAAACAATCAAATCCATGTAAAATACAATTTGGTATGGATTTCGAAGTTTCTTGTTTTCATGAAGTGAATCAAATGAAATAAATATTAAGAAAAATTACAAGTTTTGTTCTTTATCTTTATACAATTTTTCAAGTGATGTCCTTTTTAACGAATATTGACAGACGGTGTCCTTTACTAGGTATTTTGTTGCAAGTTTAGTCCTTTACACCCAACCCAGTTAAAAAACCATGTTAATTGTTGGGTGTAAAGGACTAAACTTGCAACAGAATACCTAGGTAAAGGACTAAACTTGTAACAAAATACCTAGTAAAGGACACCGCTTGTCAACAATTAACAAAGTTTTTTAACTGAGTTGGGTGTAAAGGACTAAACTTGCAACAAAATACCTAGTAAAGGACACCACCTGTCAACATTCGTTAAAAATGACATCGCCTGAAAAGTGGTATAAAGATAAAGGACAAAACTTGTAATTTTTCCTAAATATTATGCAGATTAATATTGGTTAGCAATCAAAAAACGATATACAAATTAATTCAAATAAATCTTGTTTTCATGAATGCAGCGATAATAAGTTTTGGTTGCATTATTGTATTATTTTTTGAATCTGAATTGTTTAAAAACTTAAAGTGGGTGAAATTTAGAAAAATACAAAATAAAAGGTTTGATTGTATTTATTTAAAAAGTTAAGAGAGAGAGAGTATATCTAGTAAAATTTAGAAAAAGAGAAGTGCATTTAGCAACTCATTCAAATCATGTAACTGCTAAAAAGGTGTAGATTTAAAAGTAAATAGATCGTGCATGAGTACCCCCTTTAAAAATATTAATGCTTAAACTTGGATCTCCAAGAGGAAATGTTATTAAATTAAAACTAATGTAAGTAAAATAAATACCAATCATACTCTTAATATAAAGGGGAAATGTTATTAAACTCTTATCTACTTTATCTTGGTTGTAGAAAAAATTTGTGTTGTTTAATAGATGGAATTTTATCTTAGTACTTTAGTAGTAGAAAAATTTTGTGTTGTTTAGGAGATGGAATTTCTTATGTTCAAAGTAAGTAATTTACTTTTTAAACCTATAAACTAAGGGTTGAATTTTCGAAATTTATATACTATGAATTAGCAACATGTTTATGTATTGTAGAGTAGTAACTTTAGTTGTCTAGGTTGTCTCTGCTTATTGGGTTGTAACATGTGTTGTGTTGTATGTCACACCCGCTCATAGCGGAAACGCAAGGTGTGATCTGTCTGGTTTTCATTGCATAAATATCGATGTACATGAACAAACTATATGAATAAAACATACTCCACTGCCATTACATAGTGTTTCAAAAGATTACATCATAAGTTTAGTGTGTCGGTTACAAACCATTAACATGAAAATAAAGCGTTATTGTTTCATACATAAACTTGAAATAAACTACAAAGGTTTAAACCATCCTATTTCCGCAAAGAGGCGGAAAATAATAGTTAAACCCTTCAAGAGATGGCATGGAGTTCCTGTACTTGTTATCATGACTGGAAAATCCGACATGGTCCTTTAATTCCCTGAAATACATGTTAAGTTTGGAAAACATCAACAAAAGTTGGTGAATTCATGCAGTTTAGTTGTAAACGATGTATGAAAACGTGAGTTGTAGTATGTAAAGCGTCAATGAAATCGTTGATCATTAATGTTTTGCAAGGACATTAATATGTGTGCCGAAAAAGGAAGCAAACCAACCCTAGACGATTTTATGCCGATTCCTATCGACTGGGACACAAACGCACTCTTCCGTAGGGGTCCATGACCAAGAGTGGGGCTCGCCAAAACCCATTAGATCTAAGCCTTTGTTCCTTGGTCCAATCTGGATTAATGGTGCTTATAGTAAGGCCCTAATTCGCACATGATCTATGGTGTTTCATTACCTAACTTTAACATACCCTGAACATGTATCCTCCCCGATAGTTGTAAAGTTTGTAAAACATTTAAATGAATAGGGGAACATGAACTCACAGTATCGCGTCCTGAAAATAGATGTAAAATAAGACCTCACGTGCGGTCGTCCTGTATAGCGTGGCGACCTACAAACGTTCTTATTTTTGTTAGACACTTCGGTCTTTGAAAAGAACTTGAGTACAAGTCTTGTGTATTGAGTATGTGTAAGACTTGCATGTCTTTACTGTTCGTAAATTGTGTATTCGATGTATGAGTTGTATAGTCGGATCTCGTCCGCTGAATCTCGTGTCTTATGTGTATCCGTTGTATAGTTGTTTTCACGAAAATGGTATCATTGGGCCAAGCCCATGTTTTCAAGTTATTGGGCTTCAATAGTGCTGGGCCTCAAATAGTGCTGGGCCTCAAATAGTGTTGGGCCTCAAATAGTGTTGGGCCTCAAATAGTGTTGGGCCTCAATAGTGTTGGGCCTCAATAGTGTTGGGCCTCAAATAGTGCTGGGCCTCAAATAGTGTTGGGCCTCAATAGTGTTGGGCCTCAAATAGTGTTGGGCCTCAAATAGTGCTGGGCCTAAATAGTGTTGGGCCTCAATAGTGTTGGGCTTGAATAGTGTTGGGCTTGTATAGTGTTGGGCTTTGGCCCATATGTTTGTATTGGGCTTAGCCCATGTGTTTATGTTAAGCCCATTATGAAGTATAAGCCCATTAAGAAAACTAAGCCCATTAAGTGTAAGTAGCCCATTTGTAAAAATAGTTTATTAAGTAAAATAAGCCCATTTATAAAAATAGCCCATTAGTATAATAAGCCCATTTGTTATATGTATAAGTCTTTCATTTTTATAAAAACATTTTTATAAAAATACTAAGTATAGATGTTAATAAATAAAAACACACTAGCTTTTATAAGTTTATAAACATCCGAAAAATTTGTTATCGATAGTATATTTATATTTCGTGTCGAAGGATCGTCTAACGTCGTAGTAACTCCCCGGATTGGTAATTAACTTATGTAGTCGTCCGTCGTTCATTTTGACCATATTTGGTGTCCGATTATAGAATCGTCCGCAACTCGTTTTAAGGCGTTATTATGTGAAGTCTTGTAAGACTTTGTTTGTAATTTATCATGTGTTTATTTGTGTGATTATATTCAAGTTCATCATTTGATAAATATAACTAATACCATCAAATAATCACATAACACATAAGTTGTTAAATCACCTAAATATATATTTTCTAAAAATATATATTTATAACTAACTTTGTTTTTATAAAAAAAAGATTTCTTTACATCTTTTTAAATCTTGTAAAGGTTTAGCCAAATATGTTGTTATTTTATAAAATAAAGTTTTTATAAAAATTGGCCATATAACCTTTGTATTCTTGTCTTAACCATGTTTCATTAAACATATCATTTTCTTAATCAAATCACCAACAATTTACCCAACATCATCACTAAACATATGAGACTTTTATAACATGAAATTATCAAGATGATATCCAAATCATGTAGGGTTTTAACCATGATCATTTCATATACTAACTAGTTCAAAAACCAAGTTACATTTTAGTTTCAACAACTTTTATAAAAATCTTTAGTTGTATGTTAATTTTTATAATCTTGTGAAAGTCTTGTTTTTGAATATAAACCCTTAATACTTTCACAAGGTCACTAGATATGATCATCCATCTAATCCTTTATGTTAAACCCTTTAACATAAACATGTATAATTTTTAGATCATATCTTTCAACATCTTCTAACACTTTATTTGTAGCATAATCATCATAACAAGATCTAATAAGCATATAACATGTCTAAGATCACAATATAAACAAACATAATTATATGATAATTTTTATCTTTGCTTCTTGGTATTTTTCTTGTTCATTATGTATGATTATATATGGTTATTATCAATAATAATAACAATCATAAACATAATTTGTATAAAAAAAATAGAAGCTTACTTCTAGCACTAGGCTAGGGATGATCTTTAGAGATTATTAAGAATAAAGAAGATGATGATCTTGGTGCTAGAACACTTTTGTATGGATAAAACTCCTTCCTTTCACTTCCAATGGCTTTAGATCACTTCATGTTCCAAGGAAATCCATGTTGATCATGAGAAAAATGATAAAAATTATTGGGTTTTTGATGTGTTCTTGAGAAAAAAAGATGAAGATGTGAGAGTGTTCTTGGTTGGTGATGGATAGAAATGTGAAGTAAAGAGGTTAAGTCTTAATGGCTAAGTGTTGAAATAATTCACCAACTTACTCCACTTGCAACACAAAGTAATTAGCTAGATATTTTACAAACATAAACAAGGGGTGGGACCCCCTTGTTCACGGTTACAAGGTGGGGGGGGGGGTCTCATGTGGTAAAATAACTTAGTTAATTTTTTTAGATTTCTCAAGAATAGGAAAATGTAAGTACTTTGGTGTTTAGGGTTTGCAATTTTCCGAGATGATTCGAGACTTGTAATTACCATAAACTAGCCTCGCAAGACCAAAAAAAATATTAACTAGTTCGCTAGTTGTGCCAAAATATAATTCGGCTAGTTGTTTAACGCTCGCTTCGCTAGTAAATTGTCGAAAAGTACACTTAAGGAAGTTGTAAGAAAAGTTTCCGTTATGCGTGAAATTGATATTCCACAAGTATGTTTATATGAAATTGGTGCCTAAACATCAATTTTTGTATCTTGTATTAAAAATACAATTGCTGAATTTTGCGGACAATTCATGAAATGGTCATTTTTAGCGCGTTTCGGACAGTTTTAGTGCTACCGGGCATTGGTAGATTATTGATCGAACTCTTGTATTCCCATATAGGGTTTAATATATAAAAGATATTGGACTCTCACCCGAGTCCTAAAGATGTCATTTTAGATGTTTTCTGCGAATCCGGAGTTTTCGTCAGCACTCTAGTTCACTAGGCACTACTCTAGTTGTTTCGGTGAATTGTTTGCACTATATCAAATGTACCCAATAAAAAATGAATCATGTGTAATAACCAATGAATATTCCATGAGTTTTCTAAGATGTATATCATGTGATCATGCAGTCAGAATATTCAAAACACATGCTTGTATAATGTAAATCACTGTTTTAAATGTAAGTAAATTACCCGAAAGTGGCAGTTGTCACATTCTCCCCTTGTTATTTAGAATTTCGTCCCGAAATTCTAGCTTTGTTATTCTTTGCAGGAGTTTTCGGAAATAGGTGGGGATATTTTTCCTTCATTCGGTCTTCACGTTCCCAAGTATACTCGGGTCCGTGACGAGAGTTCCAACGAACCTTTACTAACTTGATACGACTTCTCCGTGTTTTATTGACCTTCCAGTCCGTGACCTCAACAGGTTCTTCAGTGAAATGGAGTTTGTCGTCAATGTGAATTTCCTCCATAGGAATAGCAACGGTTACTTGTATTGGACTCTTTTTAAGATTTGTCACATGAAACGTGTGGTGTACACTGCTAAGTTCATCAGGTAACTTCAACTTGTAGGCAACAGTGCCAATCTTTTCTAAGATTTCAAATGGTCCAATGTAACGCGGGTTAAGCTTTCCACGTTTACCGAACCTCACTACGCCTTTCCAAGGTGAGACTTTCAATAAAACTTTCTCTCCAACCTCGAAAGATGCTTGTTTTCGTTTTCCATCAGCGTAGAACTTTTATCGATCGCGAGCCGCCTTGATACGGTCTCGGATCTGAAAATTTTTATCCGTAGTATCTTGGACTAGTTCCGGACCAATTAATTGACCATCGCCCGTTTCCGCCCAACATAGCGGAGAGCGACACTTTCGACCATAAAGAGCTTCAAACGGTGCAGCTCGTATACTTGTATGGTAGCTGTTATTGTAGGAAAACTCAACTAGAGGTAGATGATTATCCCAATTGCCACCTAAATCCATAACACATGCACGAAGCATATCTTCGAGTGTTTGGATTGTCCGTTCGCTCTGGCCGTCAGTTTGTGGATGAAAGGCCGTACTTAGATTCAATTGAGATCCAAAGGCCTGTTGAAATGAATTCCATATTCTTGAAACAAAACGACCGTCTCGGTCCGAAATGATTGAAATAGGCACTCCATGACGAGCCACTATTTCTTTGAGATAAATTTCCGCTAGTTTCTCAGTACTATCCTTCTCCCGAATCGGTAAGAAGTGTGCGGACTTTGTCAATCTATCCACGATTACCCATATCATGTCATGACCTTTCGAGGTCCTGGGTAACTTCGTAATGAAGTCCATGGATATTTGTTCCCATTTCCAAGCGGGAATCTCGGGTTGTTGTAATAACCCAGATGGTTTCTGATACTCTGCCTTGACCTTCGCGCAGGTCAAGCAATTTCCAACATAGAAAGCGACATCCTTTTTGAGGTTAGGCCACCAATAGTACTCCTTTAAGTCTTGGTACATCTTATCTGATCCAGGATGGATCGAGTACTTTGACCTATGTGCTTCCTCAAAAATGAGATCTCGGAGACCTCCAAAGAATGGAACCCAAATTCTACCCGCAAAGTACAAAGTTCCATCCTCCTTCGGTACTAACTGTTTTTCCATGCCTCGAAGTGATTCTTCTAGAATATGTTCTTCCTTGAGCGCTTCTTGTTGTGCATTTCGAATTCGTGCAGTAAGATCTGTGTGAATCGTCATCTCTAGTGCTCGCACTCTTAGTGTTTTAACTCGTTCCTTGCGGCTCAAGGCGTCTGCTACAACGTTCGCCTTGCCCGGATGGTACTTGATTTCACAATCATAGTCGTTTAATAATTCAACCCAACGTCGCTGACGCATATTTAATTCTTTTTGGTTGAATATGTGTTGTAGACTCCTAAGATCCGTGAAAATAGTGCACTGTGTACCATATAAGTAATGCCGCCAAATTTTTAAAGCAAACACCACCGCGCCTAGCTCTAGGTCGTGAGTGGTATAGTTCTTCTCGTGAACTTTCAGTTGGCGGGACGCGTACGCGATAACCTTTTTACGTTGCATGAGTACACAACCCAAACCTTGATGCGAAGCATCACAGTATACCACAAAGTCATCGGTACCGTCGGGTAATGATAAGATTGGTGCAATGCACAACTTGTCTTTAAGATGTTGAAATGCTGCTTCTTGTTTCTCTCCCCAATCGAATTTCCTGTCTTTCTGTGTAAGAGAAGTTAGCGGTTGAGCAATCTTTGAAAAATTCTCAATGAATCTCCGATAATATCCCGCTAAGCCCAAAAATTGTCGCACTTCAGTAGGAGTCTTGGGCGCTTCCCAACTCTTAATCGATTCGATCTTCGACGGGTCTACTTGAATACCCTTCTCGTTCACTATATGCCCGAGAAATTGTACTTCACAAATCCAAAACTCACATTTGGAAAACTTCGCGTATAAATTTTCCTTTTTGAGTAGTTCTAAGATGGTTCTCAAATGTTGTTCATGCTCGGCTGCCGATCGTGAGTATATCAAGATGTCGTCAATGAACACTATGACGAATTTGTCGAGATATGGCTTGCACACGCGGTTCATTAAATCCATGAAGACCGCCGGTGCGTTCGTTAAACCAAAAGGCATAACGAGAAACTCGTAATGACCGTAACGAGTCCGAAAAACCGTTTTCGGTATGCTTTCTTCTTGAATCCGTAACTGATGATACCCCGATCGCAAGTCTATCTTTGAATAAAAACTCGACCCTTGAAGTTGATCGAATAAGTCGTCAATCCTCGGTAGTGGATACCGATTCTTGATGGTGAGTTTATTCAACTCTCTGTAGTCGATACACATTCTGAATGTCCCGTCCTTCTTTTTCACAAAAAGAACTGGAGCTCCCCAAGGCGAGAAACTCGGTCTGATGAATCCCTTATCCAACAACTCTTGAAGTTGTGTGGACAATTCCTGCATTTCAGAAGGTGCTAATCGATATGGAGATTTAGCTACGGGTGCGGCTCCTGGTACCAAGTCGATGTGAAATTCGACTTGTCGATAAGGCGGTAGTCCTGGCAAGTCTTCAGGAAAGACTTCAGGAAATTCTTTTACTACCGGAATATCTGTCAACTTCGGCCTATCAGCCTTCTTGTCTACAACATGCGCTAGAAAGGCAATATAACCTTTCCGTAAGTATTTCCGCGCTTTCATGCAATTGATGATCCGTAATGGGGTGTCACGCTTCTCTCCATGTACAACAAGTGTCTCTTTGTTCAGTAGTGGTAGGCGAATGATCTTCTCGTGGCAAACGACTTCAGCTCGATTTTTGGATAGCCAATCCATGCCAACCACTACGTCGAAACTACCCAATTCGACGGGTAAGAGATCGATATTGAATTTTTGTTCACCAAGTTCTAAGATACACTCCTTAACAACTTCTCCCGTCTCTATTAGTCTACCGTTAGCCAATTCTATAGAATATGGAACATCTAGTTTACTAGGTTCCAAGCGCAGAATATTTTTAAATTCTATAGAGATAAAACTAAAATCGGCTCCGGTATCAAATAATATGGATGCGAAATGATCATTAAGGAGAAACGTACCAGTGACCACATTAGGATCTTGGCGCGCATCCTTGGCTCCAATCACAAAAGATCGACCACGAGCTTGAATTTCTTTAGGACAGTCTCTCTTGTAGTGATCTTTGCTTCCGCATCCAAAACATCCTTGATTACGACCATTCCCGTTTCCATTCCTGTTACCAAAACCACTTCCCGATCCTGTATTATTTCCCGTTCCCCAACATGACTCAGTACGGTGGCCAAGCTTGCCACACTTATCACACTTGACAAGCCGACAATCACCCACGTGATGAAATTTGCATCGCTCGCACTTAGGTAAAGTACCAGCGTACTTCTTAGGACCAGTGTCGTTTGTGGCTACAAACGCCTTTGCATCCTGTTGCGGGTTATACTGTCGCCTGTTGTTGTTGTTGTTGTTGTTGTTGTTGTTGTTGTTGGGGTTATTGTTATTGTTGTTGTGGTTGTTGTTACTGTTGTTGTTATTACTACGGGTTCCCCTCTTGAAATTCGAGTAACTCCTCTTCCCACGGTTGGAAGACTCAACATGTGTTTCCTTCTTGTCATCACCCTTCTCAGTGAATATCTTCATTCTGACCCCGTCTTCAGTAAGACTCACGGCTATAGTCACAGCCTGAGTAATGGTCGTGGGTTTAGCTGCAGTAACCAGACTTCGAATCTTGTCAGAAAGTCCCCAGATGTAGCGTTCGATACGCTTGTACTCTGGTGTTACAAGATAAGGAATTACACGGGACAGATCGTGAAATCTTTGAGTATATCCCGTGATATCAGCTCCGACCATGGTCAGGTTCCAAAACTCGTTCTCCAACTTCTGGAGTTCAGCACGAGAACAGTAGTTATCCCTCATACGTTCCTTTAATTCATCCCAAGTTAACGCATAAGCAGCGTTTTCTCCCAAAGTTTGCACTTGTAGGTTCCACCATGTAAGAGCCTCGTTGAGAAACAAGCCAGTAACGAAAGTGACTTGCTGATTAGCAGAACATCTGCTCATTCTTATAGTGGAATCCGTTTTCTCCGTCCATCTCACATAAGCCACAGCACCGCCTGTGCCATCGTAGTTAAGCGGCTTGCAGTCTAGAAACTGCTTAAATGTGCACCCTGAAATTGGACAACGGATTTTGAATGAGCAAACAGTGAATCGCACGAATAGATTAAGAAAGAAATTTGATGTGTTGTAATAAAACGAATAAACGTTACCCGGAATATTTGTTCCACCAGA
The DNA here is from genome assembly GCA_030545235.1 of Helianthus tuberosus. NCBI lineage: Eukaryota > Viridiplantae > Streptophyta > Magnoliopsida > Asterales > Asteraceae > Helianthus > Helianthus tuberosus. Next base: position 18,060 of record JARYGA010027923.1, on the reverse strand, counting down.
AGTACCGCCTGGACCCTGGCCTCCCGATCCGCCGGTGCCACCACTTGTTTCGACACGGGATGCCTCATACAGTGCGATAGCTTGAGCGATTCTCTGTTCTATAAGTGCATTCAGTTCTGCCTCGGTCGTAGGCATTGGTGGAGGTGGGGGTGGATTAACTGTCCGTGAACGTAAAACTTTCCTCGGTGGCATGATTCTTCCAAAGGAGAAATAGGACAAAGATTAGACGTTGATTTTGTTTGTTCAAAAAGAAATATTCATAACATTTAACAATAATATCACCACCATATATATAATGCGAGTAATTAAGTTAACATAAATAATAAGAGATGTCCAACCAGACCTCTCATTTGCATTTAATAGATAACACCAAGTTTTATTTATATATATAGTCAACCGGTTACATAATCGTTTGAAAGGAACAAAAATAGACTCGGGCTACATAACCCGGTCATACTAGTCTAGTACAACAAAAGAGATAATAAAGTCTTCCTTCCAACTGCGTTTTCCGCTGTATGTCGGCTGTCTTCAAACTTGGTGGAGCATCAAATATGTACACAAAACGACTATAACTACCCGTCCCAAAAGTATACTACCGGTAACCATAGTCTATGCTGGGGGAAATACTGGTGGTGGAATAGGGAATAACAACCTGCGAACCTCAGAAACTCTACCCTCCAAATCAAGCACCAAATGGTGAAGGAACACACTCTGCTGCTCGAGCGTCAGTACCCGAGTAGGTAAATCCACTGGCGGTAGATCCGCTGGTGGCATCTGTGGGGGTAGTGGGGGTAATGGTGGTGGTCCTGGTGGTAGTGGTGGACCATGAAGTACCATACCAATGAGGTGAGTAAGCTCATCCTCTAGTTCGCTAACTCGACGTATAACAAAATCTATCTGATGCTCAAGTGTCTGAACACGAGCACGTAACTCAATGGTAGCAGCTGGGTGGTGCACTGAGTGATATGGATCTGTAAGGGGCATCACATGTGGGTATAGATCCATGTCCCCGGGTGGTACATGGGCGTGTCCTGAGGGTCCTGCCTCGTCAGTGTGGTCTACGTGTGGTAGAATAGGAACAACCTGATCATGTGTAGGGACATCTGGCTCATCAGGGATGACACCATCCCGCTCAATGTCTGCAGAAGAAGCATCTGCATCAGTATCGGAATCAGAAGAGATAATAATAGTCGGAACCACCGATGCGGCAACCTCTAGAATAACCAAGTCATGAGCATCCTCGTATCCCAACTCGTCACCCAAATGCTCCACTGGAATCACCGGAACTACAGCATCGTCCTCCTCGTCGAAGTCGCCAATGAAAGGCATCATGGCAAGAGGAAGGACATCCAAGGGTATAACCTCTATAACATGTTCACCCACTGGGTGACCTATGATAACAACCTCGTTGAGTAGAGGGGGCACATCTAGCAAATCATCATCAATGATGTCCCCTAACATGTAAGCGTCCAATATGTCACCACCAATTGCGAACGGCTGGAAATCATCCATGTCGCTGTCAGAAGTAGAGTCGCTATCAGATAAGATGACCTGTACCTCCGGCACAACGTCATCGTCAGACACAATCTCCATGGGGTCTAAAACGTCGTAAATGTTACTTCCTTCGGAGGAAGACATGATATCCTGAGAAATAAGTTGTTCGACACGTATGAGCATTTGTTACGTTACATATATACACAAAATGTATTTTTCACATAAGGTTCATTTTAAGTTATCCTACTTGAGTTGTGTGGATTAACTTAAAGTTGCATGTCTACCATTTAGATGACTAAGACACTAATGTCCTTGCTTGCTTTGTATGAGATGAATTCTTGTTGAAAATGGACCATGAAAATGTTTATGCAAATGAAAACATGTGTTTGTGTTTAAATGGTTTTCATGAGAGATCCCTAGTGATTGTAGACTTAGACTCGGTAAAGAATCCTGGTTCACTACAATCGATGCTCTGATACCAGTCTGTCACACCCGCTCATAGCGGAAACGCAAGGTGTGATCTGTCTGGTTTTCATTGCATAAATATCGATGTACATGAACAAACTATATGAATAAAACATACTCCACTGCCATTACATAGTGTTTCAAAAGATTACATCATAAGTTTTGTGTGTCGGTTACAAACCATTAACATGAAAATAAAGCGTATTGTTTCATACATAAACTTGAAATAAACTACAAAGGTTTAAACCATCCTATTTCCGCAAAGAGGCGGAAAATAATAGTTAAACCCTTCAAGAGATGGCATGGAGTTCCTGTACTTGTTATCATGACTGGAAAATCCGACATGGTCCTTTAATTCCCTGAAATACATGTTAAGTTTGGAAAACATCAACAAAAGTTGGTGAATTCATGCAGTTTAGTTGTAAACGATGTATGAAAACGTGAGTTGTAGTATGTAAAGCGTCAATGAAATCGTTGATCATTAATGTTTTGCAAGGACATTAATATGTGTGCCGAAAAAGGAAGCAAACCAACCCTAGACGATTTTATGCCGATTCCTATCGACTGGGACACAAACGCACTCTTCCGTAGGGGTCCATGACCAAGAGTGGGGCTCGCCAAAACCCATTAGATCTAAGCCTTTGTTCCTTGGTCCAATCTGGATTAATGGTGCTTATAGTAAGGCCCTAATTCGCACATGATCTATGGTGTTTCATTACCTAACTTTAACATACCCTGAACATGTATCCTCCCCGATAGTTGTAAAGTTTGTAAAACATTTAAATGAATAGGGGAACATGAACTCACAGTATCGCGTCCTGAAAATAGATGTAAAATAAGACCTCACGTGCGGTCGTCCTGTATAGCGTGGCGACCTACAAACGTTCTTATTTTTGTTAGACACTTCGGTCTTTGAAAAGAACTTGAGTACAAGTCTTGTGTATTGAGTATGTGTAAGACTTGCATGTCTTTACTGTTCGTAAATTGTGTATTCGATGTATGAGTTGTATAGTCGGATCTCGTCCGCTGAATCTCGTGTCTTATGTGTATCCGTTGTATAGTTGTTTTCACGAAAATGGTATCATTGGGCCAAGCCCATGTTTTCAAGTTATTGGGCTTCAATAGTGCTGGGCCTCAAATAGTGCTGGGCCTCAAATAGTGTTGGGCCTCAAATAGTGTTGGGCCTCAATAGTGTTGGGCCTCAATAGTGTTGGGCCTCAAATAGTGCTGGGCCTCAAATAGTGTTGGGCCTCAATAGTGTTGGGCCTCAAATAGTGTTGGGCCTCAAATAGTGCTGGGCCTAAATAGTGTTGGGCCTCAATAGTGTTGGGCTTGAATAGTGTTGGGCTTGTATAGTGTTGGGCTTTGGCCCATATGTTTGTATTGGGCTTAGCCCATGTGTTTATGTTAAGCCCATTATGAAGTATAAGCCCATTAAGAAAACTAAGCCCATTAAGTGTAAGTAGCCCATTTGTAAAAATAGTTTATTAAGTAAAATAAGCCCATTTATAAAAATAGCCCATTAGTATAATAAGCCCATTTGTTATATGTATAAGTCTTTCATTTTTATAAAAACATTTTTATAAAAATACTAAGTATAGATGTTAATAAATAAAAACACACTAGCTTTTATAAGTTTATAAACATCCGAAAAATTTGTTATCGATAGTATATTTATATTTCGTGTCGAAGGATCGTCTAACGTCGTAGTAACTCCCCGGATTGGTAATTAACTTATGTAGTCGTCCGTCGTTCATTTTGACCATATTTGGTGTCCGATTATAGAATCGTCCGCAACTCGTTTTAAGGCGTTATTATGTGAAGTCTTGTAAGACTTTGTTTGTAATTTATCATGTGTTTATTTGTGTGATTATATTCAAGTTCATCATTTGATAAATATAACTAATACCATCAAATAATCACATAACACATAAGTTGTTAAATCACCTAAATATATATTTTCTAAAAATATATATTTATAACTAACTTTGTTTTTATAAAAAAAAGATTTCTTTACATCTTTTTAAATCTTGTAAAGGTTTAGCCAAATATGTTGTTATTTTATAAAATAAAGTTTTTATAAAAATTGGCCATATAACCTTTGTATTCTTGTCTTAACCATGTTTCATTAAACATATCATTTTCTTAATCAAATCACCAACAATTTACCCAACATCATCACTAAACATATGAGACTTTTATAACATGAAATTATCAAGATGATATCCAAATCATGTAGGGTTTTAACCATGATCATTTCATATACTAACTAGTTCAAAAACCAAGTTACATTTTAGTTTCAACAACTTTTATAAAAATCTTTAGTTGTATGTTAATTTTTATAATCTTGTGAAAGTCTTGTTTTTGAATATAAACCCTTAATACTTTCACAAGGTCACTAGATATGATCATCCATCTAATCCTTTATGTTAAACCCTTTAACATAAACATGTATAATTTTTAGATCATATCTTTCAACATCTTCTAACACTTTATTTGTAGCATAATCATCATAACAAGATCTAATAAGCATATAACATGTCTAAGATCACAATATAAACAAACATAATTATATGATATTTTTTATCTTTGCTTCTTGGTATTTTTCTTGTTCATTATGTATGATTATATATGGTTATTATCAATAATAATAACAATCATAAACATAATTTGTATAAAAAAAATAGAAGCTTACTTCTAGCACTAGGCTAGGGATGATCTTTAGAGATTATTAAGAATAAAGAAGATGATGATCTTGGTGCTAGAACACTTTTGTATGGATAAAACTCCTTCCTTTCACTTCCAATGGCTTTAGATCACTTCATGTTCCAAGGAAATCCATGTTGATCATGAGAAAAATGATAAAAATTATTGGGTTTTTGATGTGTTCTTGAGAAAAAAAGATGAAGATGTGAGAGTGTTCTTGGTTGGTGATGGATAGAAATGTGAAGTAAAGAGGTTAAGTCTTAATGGCTAAGTGTTGAAATAATTCACCAACTTACTCCACTTGCAACACAAAGTAATTAGCTAGATATTTTACAAACATAAACAAGGGGTGGGACCCCCTTGTTCACGGTTACAAGGTGGGGGGGGGGGGGGTCTCATGTGGTAAAATAACTTAGTTAATTTTTTTAGATTTCTCAAGAATAGGAAAATGTAAGTACTTTGGTGTTTAGGGTTTGCAATTTTCCGAGATGATTCGAGACTTGTAATTACCATAAACTAGCCTCGCAAGACCAAAAAAAATATTAACTAGTTCGCTAGTTGTGCCAAAATATAATTCGGCTAGTTGTTTAACGCTCGCTTCGCTAGTAAATTGTCGAAAAGTACACTTAAGGAAGTTGTAAGAAAAGTTTCCGTTATGCGTGAAATTGATATTCCACAAGTATGTTTATATGAAATTGGTGCCTAAACATCAATTTTTGTATCTTGTATTAAAAATACAATTGCTGAATTTTGCGGACAATTCATGAAATGGTCATTTTTAGCGCGTTTCGGACAGTTTTAGTGCTACCGGGCATTGGTAGATTATTGATCGAACTCTTGTATTCCCATATAGGGTTTAATATATAAATGATATTGGACTCTCACCCGAGTCCTAAAGATGTCATTTTAGATGTTTTCTGCGAATCCGGAGTTTTCGTCAGCACTCTAGTTCACTAGGCACTACTCTAGTTGTTTCGGTGAATTGTTTGCACTATATCAAATGTACCCAATAAAAAATGAATCATGTGTAATAACCAATGAATATTCCATGAGTTTTCTAAAATGTATATCATGTGATCATGCAGTCAGAATATTCAAAACACATGCTTGTATAATGTAAATCACTGTTTTAAATGTAAGTAAATTACCCGAAAGTGGCAATTGTCACATTGTACCCTTATATAGGCATTTAATATATGTTTCTTTATGGGTTTGCTTCATTTGGAAGCAACTCATTTTCTCTCTTTTGGCCGGGGTCCTTCGTCGCCACCAAGCCGTTGTCGTAGCGGCTCATACGGAACCACCCTATTCCGTCAAATTTGGGAAATGCACCTTAACGAGTGTCTATGTTTGACGACTTTGGTTGCTTTTCTCGGAGTATATTACGATTTCCGTTGGTATCTTTAAAATTCCATTTGGAATCGCTGTTTTTTTCTGCTCCGATGTTGTTGTTTTGGGGCTTTGATGTTCTTGCATGCTCTTTATTCCAACAGATTTTTGAGCAGTTTGTTGTTTGGGATGTATCTTTGAAGATGAAACGTCGGGTTTCATTCGAGCCTTCTTCGTATGGTAGATTATTTGTATGTTGATGTTTTGTTTTTGTTTCGAGGCTTTGATGTTCTTGCATGCTCTTTTTTCGACCAAATGTCTTTTGCAGTTTATTGTTTAGGATTTTCCTATAAAGATTAAACTTAGTTGTTCATCTGAGGTTTATTTGGATGTTATATTGTTTGTGGGTTTGGCTGTTTGAGAGTTAAGTTATGTTGATGAAGATGGAGCCTTTGAGTTCATCCGAGGTTTTTTTTACGGTTACGCTTTGATGTTCGTTTGTTGGTTGATGTTGATGAGAATGATTATTTTCTGATTCATCGAAGACTTTTAGGGTCTGCGCATAATTTCTATGAGGATAAACACCTGTCCTGGTTTGGCGCATGCTATTTTTCGCTCCATGATGATGATTTAGTTTTTCATCCGAGAGTGTAGTTATAGTGCCTCGGTTTGGGCTTGGCACTTTTTGATGCAGCCAACCGAGGCTGGCGAGCTTGGTTTGTCTTTTGTTAAAATTGTGAGTAGATGCATTTGTATTGACTGACCTCAATTGTTTGTTCATGTGTTATCGATTAGCAACATGCTTGTGCATATGTTCTTTACACTGGATTTGGAAATTGTTGTGTTGTTTGTCTATTGTTCGGTTCAGGCTTGGGGTTTTGTTGGCTGCCTAAGTTGAGTGGATATGTTGCCATTTTCTGGGTTGTTGTATTTGTATACTGTGAACGCGAAACATTTTCTTGTGTTCGTTGGTTGGACATGCTTGCCTATTAGTTCATGTTTTGTTGTAAATTATTCTTGGCTACTTGTGTTACATGGCTTTTCGGCCATTTATTGGTTAAAGCTGATATGTTGTGTACAACCCTCGAGAAACACCCCTAAACGCTCCTAGATACACCTCGTAAGTGAGAAATGGACCCGAATAACATTAATATTAATAAAAATCAAATAAAACCAGAAAACCCGTCGCTCGCGGTGTGACAACTGGCACAAACCGGTAATTTCCGTACACTGTAATTATTAATTATTGACTGCAATTATGTGCTTAATTGTCAGCAATGTCTGAACACATGATTAAACAAGTGAATTCATGCACGTTGTATACTACAGAATATTGCTTTATGCATAAACGAGAGCGTTGCGTCAGAAATACTAGTAAACTCACCGGTAAGACACACTGTGTCAATGGAACTGCAGAAAGCAGCCAGACAATAAAATTGGAGCCTAGGTGTAGGTCCGACAACAAGAATGCATTAAAACCCAAGAGCACATATAAGGGTTTAATTTATAGACATTACGAAAGCAAAAATAAGCACTAAAAAGCACCCGAAACGCACTTTAAGTGCAGAATTTATATAATTCAGCAATAATCAGCATTTAAACATCTGAATATTTTGCAGAAATGTCGTTTTATTATCCAGAATATTTCCCTAAGTGTTGGGAATCGATAGTGTTATAAAAAGATACTTATTAAACACTAAATGGTGCAAATTAGCACTTTAACGAATCGGTATGCAACCGAACAACCGGACTATACCCGGAACATGAAAATATTGTTAATAACATTACTTATCTTTTTCTGAGCCAGTTAAGGTCCCTGGATACCCTAACACCTGTCATAACACCCGACACACTACTAACCGGGTTAATCCCTAAACTTAACTATATTAACCTAACTAATATACCTAACTAATGGTTGGATTCGGACTAGACCCCCCCCCCCCCCCCATTACAAACCGTCCCCATGTAGGGGGACACCTCTTGTACTTGATGATTTTTATAATCTTGGGTGCTTAAAATCTTGAAGACATAGGGACCAATGGTTAATCACCTTAAGAATTGTCTATAAGTTGCTAGCTTAACACATTATACTCATTTCATCACACATCACAACTCACACATACTCTCTCCCTCCCTATAAGCTTTCGGCCGAACCCACACCCACACACCCATCCATTTTCGAGTTTGATCTTGCAAGTTCCAAACATCTACAAGTGTTAAGGGTCGCATATAAGGAGTCTTGGTGCGAACGGAAGGCGAAGGACCTCTCTACTTTGCTTTTATCCACGCGTTTTTCGCATAGATTCTTCCCTAGCCTCGAGCTAGTGGTATGTTGCTTTAATCACCCTCTTGAACTATTCTAAAGTGGTTATTACGATGTGTAACGGTTAAAACTCGTAAACATACAAGATGAAGCATAAAAGTCTACTAAAAACACTAAAAATGGTGGTTAAAAGCTCTTAAGTTGTGTAAATGTTGTAGTAATTGATTTGTGTGATTATTTGACCCGATCTATGTTGTGGTAGCTCGGATCATCGTTTAACCCGGATTGGTCATGATCATGGATTATGACATAAAGCTTGTTAAGTGTAACAAGGGTTAGGTGATGAAACTCTACCACACATCAAACTTGAACTTGTGTAAAAATGATTTTTCTTACGAAATAGTGTTTAAAACTAGTAGATCTACGGATCTACAAGCGGTACTTTCAAAGGACCAAGTGTCCAAGAAATCATATTTTCTAAAGCCGGATCTTACATGAAAAAGAATGATTTTAGCAAACACGAGTGTGTAAACACTTGTGTAACACAAAGTTTCGACAAAATAACTATTTTTGTAAATGTTGACCGGAAGTTGTAAAGATGTAACTTCTTTAAAAACGAGACTTTCAAGAAACGAAGTTGATCTATACAAAGATCCACTAAAAATATAATGGAAGGATACTACCTATTTTGGAAAAACCACAAGTTCATGTATTTCTGCGATTATATCTATTTTAACTAGCTGCGTATTGTTTATTGTTGAATGAGGAGATTGTTGACGATTTAAAAGAAAATAAACACCTGTTTTGAAAACATGGGAAACCTCCATTTTTAGGGGAAACTCTGTCAAAATTTCTATAAATTTTGACACTTAGAAAAATATAAGTTTTTGAGAAACTTATTCCCTAAAAATGTGTTTAAAAGTATTACCAAGGTTTCCCTAATTTTTGGTGATAAGAAATGAGGATTTCTTCAAGAATAAAAATGGATATAAGTATGTATATTTTTGAGAGAAAAATATATATTATTTTATCACCAACTTTTGTGCTAAGTGTGTATAGTATGTGTTATACGTGGTAGTGTATTAAGACTTAAAAATACACATACAACATACAAGATACATAATTTGGGTGCAAAGTGCAAAACACGAGATACTTATATTAATTTTAGAGAAAATAATATAAGTAAGATACGTAGTTAAAAATATAGAATATTTTTAACACAAGAAAATATACACAAAAGAAAGTGACTGTACTTGTGCGACGCAAGTCTAGTGACTAACGTTAAGAAAACACGTATAGGTTACGACGTTATTTAAGCAAATCCGGTGAAGTTTACGACGCTAGGAACGCAAAGTTGTGAGTTCATGCTCCCCCTTTTCTTTTAACTGTTTTCAGTTTTTATAACTTCGGGGGTGAAATACATGTACAAAAGTACAATATTTATAATGGTATGATATAAATACAAGAAGTACACTTGGTGAGAACGAGAACCAAGTGTGACAAAATATAAGATAATAAGAAACGCACTTGGTGAGGACGAGAACCAAGTTGGATGCGTTATGAGAAATGAAAAAAAGAAACGCACTTGGTGAGGACGAGAACCAAGTTGGATGCGTTATGAGAAATGATAAAAAGAAACGCGCTTGGTGAGGACGAGAACCAAGTAGGATGCGTTATGAGAAATAGTGTCACGAATAGGGTACAGAAGCACCATTAATCGTGTACATACTTAGACCGCAGAACAAAATGTTAGATCTAACGGGTGCCTGGCAGCCACACTCTCGGTGAGGGCGAGAATCGAGTAGTGCTTTTGTGTCTCAGAATATACCAATTAAATGCCTTAGGTTTGGTGACTTCCTATGTCGTGTCACATGTTAATGGCTTTGCAACCCATTAACAATCCTGATATTTACAGGAATATTTTAATTACATGAAATTCATACCATACTAAAAATTGATGAATACTTGAGTACGTGGGGTACTCAAGAAAAGATTGAAATATACTTGAAGTACGTGGGGTACTCAAGAAGAAATTGAATTATACATGTGTACGTGGTGTACACATGAAACTGGATTTATATATGAAAACTTGATTTACTCACAAACTATGTTTTCATACAAAGTATACAAACATGAAATACAAAACTGCATGAATTCACACCAACTTTATGTTGACGTTTTTCCAAAAACTCACATGTATTTCAGGTAACTAGGATGGATGTGCGCGCGGTCTTGCTTATGCTCGTGGATGTCGCTTGTGTTTAACTTTAAATAAAGTTGTAAACTTTTAAGACAATGTTTTAAGCTATCTAGCGATGTAAACGCTAAACTTATGTTTTCAAATCATGGTATTTGATGTTATTTTACGAGCATGTAGCATGTTTACTCTTCGTATGCAATGAGAACCTTTCATGATCACACCTCGTGCTTCCGCCGCAGAAAGGGGTGTGACACGCGGGCCACGAAGGAATCAACAAGGCTTGCCGCGGGCCGCGACAGCCAACAGCCGGAAACCCTTTAAGCCACGTGTCCTGACACGTGTCGACCCTACTCGCTGACTCACCAAGCCTATCGCTGCCTTTAGGGCTCTCGCGGGCCGCGAGAGATGAAGAGAAGGCTGTCGCGGGGCGCGACCCGCCCCTGATCAGGCTATAAAAGGAGGTTGATCGCTTAATTTGTTCCTCGTTCAAAATTCTAATTCTCTCTCAACATTCTGTAGGCTAAAGTTATAGCCAAATACCCCCTAAAACCCGAAGCTCTGCCTCGTTGTAAGTATTATAACTCTCGATCACATATCAGTTACCCTACACGATTGATTTAGGGCTCCGTAACGCATGTCAAGGCTCTGCCTGACTCAGTCGTTGGAGTTCTGTCTCGTGTTACACCCGATTGATTTAAGACTTCGTAATGCATGTCAAGGCTCTGCCTTACTCAGTCATTGGAGTTCTGTCTCGAGTTGTACGGTTAATGTGATTTGGGTTATTTTACTAACATGTGTGCAATATTTAGATAATAACCAGGAAAAGCAACAGGAAGCTATTATTATACCAGAAAGCCTGTAGAAAACCTAAGTCTGTAAATGTGAGTACATTCTCTTTTTGTCACATTTTTTGTAAATTACTTTCGTGAGTCAAAATGCTTTATCAAAACCTCAAATATTTTGAATTACACTTAAATAGTAATTGAGTATTTGTGATTCTATAATTACTACAGGTATGTTGGGGGTTTTGTATACATTACTTGAAACTCGTTACTATTGGAATAGTAGCATGACCAACCAGTCAGGATAGACAATACCAGGAAAGGGGTAATTGGATAGATATAAGCAAATGTAATTACGGATGCCCTCAATACTGTGAAGTCATAAAACTGTTTTGATTAAACTGGGATGCACTCACCAGTATTTCTTGCTGATAAAATCTTTTTAAAACGCGTTTCAGGTAACTTAGTATGAAGCCAATAGAAACCAGCTGGAGAGCACTGAAGGCTTAGAAAAGTGGCTATAAAAGTTACCTAAATAAAAAAGGAGATCATGTTTTCAATAAATAGGGTTTATACCTGTAAATGTATTGTAAATGAAACTTGGGTTTTATCCCATTGGTTTATTATAAAATATAATGTTTTAAACTCTGATAAATATTTCCTAACTACGGTCCTGATGAAAGTTTTCCGCTGCATATTTAATAAACACCGATACCATCTGACTGGCTCGCGGCTCTCGCTCCCAGGGTGGGGTCGGGGGTTGTGACATGTTGTTTCGACTGTTGGTTTGTACATTCGGCAATTTGTGCTTTATTGGGTTGTGACTTGACCTTGTTGTGTTGTACCGTCCTTGTTTATTTAGCGTGTTTCTGATTGTTATTTTGACTGCCATGTTTTTGTGGCACTAAACGTTGGTTGTTGTCGCTTTATGGTAACCTATACACCTCATCTATTGTGGCAAAATATATTGCAGTTTTGTCGTGGTTACATGCTAAGTCATAGTATATAAATAAATGTTACGCATAAAAAGGTTATGATATAATATATCTTAGTTTACTAAACTATGATGTCTTAGTACAAGTAACCAGTTTGCATAAGATTATATGAGCCTAATCTGTATGTATTATAAAATTCAACGCGTTAATGTTTGTCTAAAAGTCTTATTAGGTTTTTGTTCTTTGGTTTTTTACTTTCTTTTTTATCAAATGATGACAAGTAACATCAAACTAGTTAATGCTTAATATGATGTGTACGAACCTTAATTTATCTAATAACATCAATAGATGTATATTATATTGACTTAATGTAATAAAAAAGTTAAATTAAATTCTAACTTATAAATCGATTCGTAGGTAAGAAAATGACAAACTCAAACGAGGAACGTAACGTTTCCGAGCAACTTGGACGTATTCTTGAACAAGTAGTCGAGTTTGACCATAGTATAAATGAAAAATTGGTTGAGCTAATTGAACGAATGTCAGGGATTCGTGAAAATCAAGTTGAGCTGTATCTTGAAATCAACGCGCTTTATGTGAGTTACGCAGACGCAAATAGCGTTCGCATGGGTTAGCATTTTTAGTTGTTGTACGCTTTCGTAATCGTTGATTGTAATTATTAATGGCAACCAATGATATGCCTTTATGTTAGCATTATCTAGTTAAATCATGAGTTGTGGAGTCGAAAAATAAAAAGACACTTCCTGCCTCATTATACGACATGGCTTAAATCTAGTTTATAATCAAACAACAAAGTTATAGTTAGTTTTTCAATAGAGTAAAGTACAGTTTCAGTATCTGGGGTTTACACCCGCTCGCAGGTTCAGTCCCCATTTCAAAAAATTCAACACTTCAGTCCCTAACGTTGTTAATTTGATTCAATCATGCCCCTAGGGCAAACTTATGTGAGTCAACTGTTAGTTAACGTGGGCATTTCTGTTCTTTTACCTAGAAAACGAAGGGAATTATGTTAATTTTGTATTTTAGAAACCCTTATAGCAAATATGATCCCTCTAAAAGCCTCCATTTGCACCTTTCAATCCTTCCTTCTTATCCTTCTTCTCTAGGAAGCCATAGCCAACACTTGTTCAGTTTTTTTCTCATTTCCAAATTGACAACGTGGTTTGACCCGCTAACATTTCTGTTATAAATAGGTAGACACCTTATACAAATTTTTTCACACATTATCGTGCTTATTCCTCTTCCGTTCTAAGGGTTGAAATTCGAGTCTCCATGATAGGAAACAAAAACATGACCAAGATACCCATTATCATTCTTATTCTTCTTCCGTTCCAGTTGTGTATGCGGTATTCTATCCCATTCAAATGTTGCAGTCATCAAAGTTTCAGAATAATACAAATTTCTTATAACCAGAAATTATATATGAACATACCTAACATGCTAACAACTATAAAATGATATGGAGATGGAAAAAATGGATTCAACAATAAATATGAGATTGATCATCTGTTACCAAAGAATCAAATACCGCACTCTGTTACCTTAGCTACGGCCTTAAATGATGAAGAGGTATCGTTTTTTAATAATTTGAAATTTAATATATATCAAGGTTTGAATTTTATATGATTTTTCATTTACTGATATGTTTCCGTGCAGCTTGCGTTACTTCCTCATCAAGAACTGAACAGTTCTCCTAGAGTTCTGCGGGTGCCACGTATGCGCCAAGTTGGTGGCTTGCCTCGGTTGGCTTCTACTACACATACGAATAACATGTTAATGAAACGAACATCTTCTTCTGGAGCAAAGGAAAATGGCTTGGTAAGTTTAATTATTTACTTTCGATTTTCTTTTAAAGTGTCGGTGATCTAAATATGGATATTTTTAATAGATGTCAAGAAAGAAAAACAAGGATTTATCAAATAACGGATCTAGCAACTCTTGTGAGTTCGATGGACAAAAAAACGTGTCAAACTCAAGGAGGGTTCATGAGCCGGTGAAGATGAAGATGATGGTGGCTGCCATTGCAGAGGATGTTAAAGATGAAGATGATGGTGGCTGCTCTAAAGTTGCAGGTTTATAAAACAGGAGCCTCTTTTTAGAGTTGTACTTTCAGTCCCTAATGGGCATAAAGGTCTTTTAACATAAATGGCGATGTGTGCAAAATGCAACATATAAATTACATAAATTGTGGCATAAAACTAACCCTTTTTTAGTACTAATGTTGGAAAAAGTGTGCTTTTGTCTTCCTTTTGTATTTTCAGGATTAAATGAGCTCAAATTAACAAAAGAAGCAAAAAGACAGTAAAATCTAACATAAATACAAGAAAAGGAACAAACGTGACATGCCCGACCCCACGACAGCATCTTCCCAAGCAAAACAAGAAGACAGAAGACCGAACACGCCCCGTGCTCAGCCAGCACGGGGGCGTGCCCAAGTGTCAGCAGAAAAGACAAAGTGGTAGAAGCTTCTATTGCCCACCACGGGGCCGTGCTCAGCAGACACGGGGCCGTGGTCAACTATAAGATTCGCAGAATCCAGGCAAATCTTCATAGTACAAAGATTCTTCTGCACACGGGGTCGTGCTCAGCGGACACGGGGGCGTGGTCAACTAATACAGACAAGCTACATTAAATGAAGAAAGAGAGGATGTGGACACGGGGCCGTGCCCGAGCTTCAGTTTAGCCTATAAATAGAAGTGTTTGGCTCAAGCTCAAACCATCTCTTGGCACATCACCTCTCGAACACTTCACCCACCACCCACCACCACCATAACACCATCATCCACCACCATCATCCATTGTCCATCATAGAGTGTGTGAGTCGTCTAAGGATCCAAGATTGATCGTAATAGTTCATGACAATCAAGGCCATGTTTGCCTAAGTCTCTTACATCACTTTGTGAAGACAAGTGTCTAGTGTAATACTTTTTATTTTTAATCTTTTCGCACTTTTTACTTGGTTTTGTATTAATGACTTTAATAACTAGTTTCTTATGTTGAAGGTGATTCTTCCTTATCGTTTGTCCGTGGTGTCTTGGCATTATTTTATTGTCTATATAAAATAAAAGATTTTCACCATTCATATCTCCACGGTCTATATGGAGGTATGTTGGCTACCTGGTCGGGGGTTAAGGGAACGGTTTGGTAAGAGTCTTGCCGTTGTTCAGCGTTTAGAGATCCTGCAAGGGACCTGGGTCAAATTTAGTAGGACCTCCTTCAATACTTAACGGTATTGGATGGCGGGGGTCCAAACTCTTTAATCCCCCCATAAGTTAAACTACTATTAATACTATAACCCGGCTATTTAGGATTGTATCCATGCTGACTCATACTACTTAGCCGAGGGTAACGTCACCTTCAAAAGAGGGGCCTACCATAATTTGTATTAATAACTTAATTAATTATCTTTCAATAATCCGACCATTTAGGATTGTATCCTTGCTGACTCAAACTACTGGGTTGAGGGTAACGTCACCTCCAAAAGAGGGGCCTACTTTAATAACTAAGATAATCTCTTAAATAAGTGCAAAAGTGCGGAAATAATTAAAGATTACACTATACACGAGTCGGAACCAAGTGATTCATCTTGTCTATCTGTTTTTATTTTTATTTTTATTTTCAGCATTTTAGTAGTTTTTATTTTTCTTTGTTTAAAATTTTTTTCTAAACTTTTTGATTTGATTGGACGTTGAGGATAAACCGGTACTAAAAGCTCTTGTGTCCTTGGACGACCTCGGTATCTTACCAACACTATACTACGCTCATGATGGGTGCACTTGCCCATATGTGTGTTTAGTGTTAGTAAATATAATGTTTTATAAATTTAAAACTTGGCTAAAAAAGTGTAAAAGGGCTTAAAATATATTTAAACTTATATACACTTCACACGCATCAATGGTAACGTTATACTAACGACTGTTTGGAGCAGGTGTTTAATTGAATAAAATTGACAACGTCAGGGACCGAAGTATTGATTTTTTTGAAATAGGGATTGAACCTGCGAGCGGGTGTAAAACTCAGGAACTGAAATTGTACTACTCTTTTCAATAGGGGTTCGGTAAATGTACCCCCATTTTTACTTTTTATATCTCCATTTCTAAAAATATCATTTTTATAATTTTTCAAATTTCACCCTTTACTTTTATATTATCTGTTTTTTTATATTGTTTTAGTTATTTAAAGTTAAATAATATGAATTTGAAACAATACCCCTTCAAAATGGTTTTCATATTTTCTTGCCTTATGATGGTTATAGCTAAAAGAGGCTATACAGATGGTTGCGAATTTAGAAACATGTTTATAATTTATGAATTTTCAACTTCAACATCAACTGATTGAAGTTCATTGATCAAAGACTTGTATCTATTGTATTGTTCTGTCAACGATTATATGTTTGCCCACGCAAACCTTTCTTCAGCATTTCTTGTTTTTTTTTTCACGAACTTTTCATCAAGGTACCAATATAAAAATGTAATCTTCCACAAATAAAATTCACCAACTTAAAAATAATTATCACTAAAACTCTGTCACCATATCCCTTATTGTCACTAAAACTTTTACTAATAAAAATCCTTTTGTGACTAAATCCCTTTGTCATAATAAGTTTTGTTTTATTTTGTCAAAACTAAAAATAGTTGTCAAAAACTGTCTTTTGCATCACGTCAAATCGTCACAAGTAATTGAATAACACCAAATCAATTATCTTCACACCAAATACACCGTGTCCACACCGAAGCTTATCGAAACACACTTATACCAAATGACATTGAACTATGATAAAAATCAAAGTTGAAAAAAATTGTTTTTTCAAGCTCTTTCTTAATCTCCTTCTTTTAATCGGTTTTTTGATAGAATTATTATGTATTCACAGGTATATCTAAATATTCAAATTTTGGCAAGTAGGTAAACCCCTAGAAAAATTAGGGATATTTCCCAATACCATTTTTCAAAAAATATAAAATACAAGATTTGATTATATTTATTTACAAACTTCAGAGTGGAGTGCAACCAGTAAAATTAAAAAAAAATGGGAGTGCATTTAGCAACACCTTTTAATTATTATTATTATTAATTCATCTACAACTACCTTAA
The DNA here is from genome assembly GCA_030545235.1 of Helianthus tuberosus. Classification (NCBI taxonomy): domain Eukaryota; kingdom Viridiplantae; phylum Streptophyta; class Magnoliopsida; order Asterales; family Asteraceae; genus Helianthus; species Helianthus tuberosus. The sequence continues at coordinate 774 of JARYGA010027923.1, read as the reverse complement.
CTACCTTAAACTTCCACCTTTTATCCTTTTGTTTTATTGTTTCTCTCTCTTTACCTTTGTTTATGTTGTCTAATTATTTTTTTATATTTTAAGAGAAAAATGCCCGGATAGTCCTTGTAATTTGCCTATTTTTCACCTTTAGTCCCTAACTTTCTGAAATTACAGCTTGAAGAAACACTAGATAAATGGTCGGAACCGAGATATCTAGGGGGTTTGAATCCGCATAAAAGGGTTAGCTCTCACTCGATTTGATTCAGTTGCAGCTGATCTTCTTCTCCGATGGTTCTGCAAAAAGAACACCGTTAGCCTCGCCAAGGGGAGAAGAGGGTTCTCTCCTTGACCCGACTCCGGTGTGAGAATAAGTATCGGTAATGAAGAAGAAGAGGTATTTGAATAGTGTGAGTAATCTGATTTCATACCTGAACAGTTCTTGTATTTATAACCGGGAGTTTTGGTATGGAAAACATGTTATTGAAAAGATAACGGAAGATGCTAACGCCGTAGCGGTTACATTTTCTTCCGTTAAGTTCTTTGATCCACGTCAGGTTGCCTCAATCCGATGTGACTACACACGGATCGTGGTTTGATCTATGGCTAGGGAGTTGCCACGTGGAAAGTGATTAAGTGGAGATTACCCTTTAAGTGCATGCCTTCGTTGTGATTTTAGGGCGTCTGTGATAGTGACACGTGTCCAGACGGTTATAACCGTCTGGGTGGTGCACGATTGTATTCCTTCTGGAAGATTACTGCTGCAATCTGGTGTGATACCTTACC